>JAURVB010006526.1:0-66949 GCA_033002965.1 Piper betle | reverse complement strand
GGTGGCCAAAATCTTGGTAGGTCTATGGACTTGTCTCTAAGATTACCATGATTTACTATGCCACAGGTGATCAGTCTGTGGAACAGTCAATCAATGACAAATCTCAGAAACGGCTCCTAAGTGGCTCTAGTTCAATCAGCTAACAGTAGGCACATGTTTCTCGATACTGTACTAGTCACGCACTTCTAAACGGGCGGGGTTCAAACGACCCAAAGAACCACTGTCTCCCCTCAAGTCTACGGGGACTCATAATGAGGTTCGACACGTGTCTCGTCCGCTCTTCAGTGGTGTGTGACCTGCCGTCCCGTACCGATTTGTAGTACTAATCTTGACTCACATGACTACTACCGCTGTGGTAGACTCTCAAGCAAGGCTATCAATGAAGATGAGCATACACTGGTATCGCTCTCTAGTCCAGCATGGCCTGGGGTGAAATCCTCATCTAGAAGATCGGTCTGCAACATCTACCTGCATTGTAAACCCTAATCAGTACCATGAAGGTACCTCTATACTCAGGGCAAGGCTCAATACTATGTCTCAAGGTGAGAACCTAATCGTGCTGGCGAAACACAAGGGAATTACTGTCCTTCTAAAAGACCCTTCCTCACTAACCCTCTATCTATGCCCAATACTCAGTATAGGTCAAACTCCTATCGCCTAGTGGCCCATCGCCAAATGGTTTAAACTACGCATGTGATCCATCTACTAACCATCTGATCATATGTATGCTAGTTGTGGCCCATGGATGTACGATCATGTAATCTGCACAATCTGATCATTGTGACCGTCCCATCTGGAGGTCACTCTGTCATGTTCCCTGACTCTGTCCATACGCATCCCTATGAGACTGTAACTAACAGTGTCTGATGGGGACATCTTGCAATATTCATCTGACCCAATGGTGTTAGGTCAAGACAATGATTGCAAGAGAACTGTGAAGTGGGATCCTATGCCATCTCATCCAAATAACCTCTGTTCTCCTAACTCTTCTCTATTATGCTGATGCCTTTGTAACTATATCTCTTTCCTCAAATTTTGACCCTACTAATACCTAACTGATCTACTCGGTCGGCGGGTGAGAAAACACGGACGGCGGTAGTGCATATTCGGTCGGCGGTTGTGCAACTCGGTCGGCGGTTGTGCACCTCGGTCGGTGGTTGTGCACTCGGTCGACGGTTGTGCACTCGGTCGGCGGTTGTGCACTACCTAGATGTGGAAAAATCTAATCCTATTCATATGCATCGTAAATCCACTACTATTTCTGACATGCCTTCGCTGCTAACAACTCAGCTCAGGTTGTCCAACTATACGTGTCTGATCTGGAAGGGTTTGGATCATGGGGTTGACACATATGATGGTAAACCTATACTGAACCCACTCTAATCTCCAGAAATCTGGAGTGTCTGCTTCCATCAGTGCTGGCTGGCCCTCAAACGATAACCACTGACCTGGTACCTTATCTCTGGTAGAATCCTATCAAATATCTGATCTTGTAGGCAATGGTGGTCCTAGTCTTTTCTTCACCATATCAAGACCTTTGTCTAGTAAGGATCCAAAACTATTGCCCATAGGTTATAACCTAGTGGAAAAAGGGAATGCGGTGAAGTGCCTATCGGACTATCGATCCACCTCACTACTATTCCTCATATGCCAACTAACTTGCCAATTTCTCCATACTTCTAGCTCATTCCCACTATGTACGCCACGTCCCATGGAAGCCGGACTTATGTGGTGACATGCAAAGGATGGACACCTAGTCAACATCCAATTTAACCGCAGTTTACTGAACATGTGGTCACCACAACTCATCCAAATCTCTTGTGCGATAGACAGAACTAGTGGGTCTCTAAGCCCATCATGACAAGCCTGTCAGATTCCTGCTGACGGCTACTGACATCCAAATATGGTATAAGATGGGAACTTATACCCATTCTACCCCTACTAGCACTACACATACCTTGCTCACATCCAATAAAGCATGCAATTTGACATCATGATGAAAGCCCATAAAAATTACCTGTCAGCTCAACTAAGGCCAGTTCCACACACTTCTGATCAAGTCCTGAACACACTGTTATATAACTAACTTATCGAAAAAAGATCTGCATGTAAAGAAAATCAAAAGAAACATACCTGCCAGCTGGACTTGGAGCAGTCTTTGCACACACATCACCTATAAAACTATCTTACATCTTAATCGGCCGAGAGTGGCTCTGATACCAATTCTGTAACACCCCAAATCCGGTTCACGCTCGTGAACCGAACCGGCATGTTACAGGCCCCGGTTAGGTCGGCTAACCCGAACCTAACTCGTGCGGATCTAATCTCGGCGTCTTAAGATGTAGATACGACTTGTCATGCATGGATAAATGCATAAAACCCTAACATGATACTACATGGATGACATGCAACCTAAATTTCACATCATTACAATTACGATAAAAATTCTGAAATAAAACAGACAGGGTCTCCCCTGAAAGTGCAATTATGGGCCCACCCTGTCAAAATAATATATATATATATATATATATATATATATATACAATGTATACACATACATCCATAATTTCATTCACACAAAATCTAACATCTTATGAATTCATTCTGAAGCTTGGGTTTCAACCCACAACGCTTCTGCTGCGCATACTCTGATCATGTTCACATTCTATCATGTCTCATGCATTTGAACATATCATTCACAATATAATAACATAATAACACAATATTAAACATTCAGAAATCCAATATGTGTGTGTGTACAAGACCTCATTGCTCTTCCGTCCAAGCTGGCTCCTCCAACTTGTGATTATTACCTACATATAGTATAAAAACACGTCAGTAACAAGTGTTACTGGTCCAGAAAATAAAATAACTATAACAAGCTGGCTATGAGAGCAAACTCTCATATGAAAGAAAACATCATATACTCCACGTGAACACTCTGAAGGGCACTACTGAGGAGCCACTGGGCTGCAGACCCAGTAGCATCCCGAACTTACTGATCTGCTGCTGGTACTGTGCCGCTCTCGGCACTTCTTTTTCAGTACTTCTCGTGAAACTTTATCCTAAGCCCTCTCCTTACCTCCATATTTCTCCTGGCCTTGAGCACGAAGGCCGAGTACTCTCAGGCAGTCGCCTTTAGTACCCTTTGAACCACAAGTCCGGACATGCGCTGTACTAAACAGTACCCGTAAACCTCCACGTTCTCCGGGTGTGAGGAACTCAAACGCGGAGTTGTCAGGATCCCTCGGGAAGGGAACAGTCCGCTGGCACTAATCCAGAGCCCGCTTTGACTGTCACGACATCCTCTGCATGGTACGTGCAGTCGGTTTCTCCATCTCTCGTCTCACTGAAAACGCGAAAACTACATATATATAGGGCTGGGTAGGGATTAATATAATAGGCCCGAAGGCAACTTGTGGTGGATCTTGGTTTCGAAATCATCCTCGAGGGATCTCATCCTCGAGGGGTTATTAATCCGGAAAATGTTCGGTTAAATGGCCCGAGTTAAGTGGGATCCGATAAAACACCACTTAACCCGTCCTGCAGGCAATAAATTAAACATACAATAGAAAGAGTAAATCAGAGACGAGTCCTAAACGGACCTGGTAGAAGCTCCAAGCGTGTCATCGCGCCTAGGCGGCGAGCTCCTACTCCGTACCTACACATCAAAACTAAATACTAACGCCCACTAACTAAATGATGCATCAAACTCAATAAACATCAATCACAATCACATAATCATAAATATGAAAATAATTCTAACTCATCCTATTCCTACCAATTTTATTGTATTTTTCCTAAGTTACATTACTCGATTAGCATGCTCAACTCGATCTACCTCATTAGATCACTCACATTCAAGCACTATTCATCAAATCATGTCTCTTATCACTTCATTCGTAATTAAGCATTAATCACATCAATAATTAGTCCTAGCATGTTGTGCTAACAATCATCATCAATTTTAAATAAATCAATCGGAGGTAATTATACCTCACGTAGTCTGGCAATCGGCGACGGCTAGGGTTCCGTCGCGTGTCTCGGAGCTCAAATTCGGCGCTCATCGGCGTCCGAAGCTCGAACGGGCTCGACCGGGTGAGCCCCGCGGAAGATCCGGTGAATTCCGGCGAATTCCAGAAATTCCGGTTTTCCGGCGGTTTTCCGGCAGTTTTCCGACGGCTTCCGGTGGTTTTCCGGCGATCATTGCCGGTGGCGTCTACTGGCCGGAAAGTGGTCGTGTTGGGTACCCTCGGAACCGGCTCGGCGAGCCCGACTCATCTACGAGGTCGACGCGGCCAATGGAGGTGGTGGCTCGCCGGAAAATGCATAAGATGGAGCGGCGGCGATGGGTCGCTAGATCCGGCCGGCCAGGCCGGCGATGGCCTCCGCTCCAGTCGGGAAAGGCAGCTGAGGGGTCGAGGACGTCGAGCCGACCACCTGATCGTGGTGGCGACGGTCGGCGGCGGCGCGATCGGCGACGCAAGCACGCGCGTCACCGCGGTGATTCCTCGCGTCGCGGCGGCCAGCTCGTGGCCGGGCCTGGTCGGGGCGGCAGGGCGACGCCGTGGCCGGGCTGGGCGGCGTCGATCGACAGCGGCCGGGCGGCGCGTCGGCCGTGGCGGCGGTGGCGCGCGAACAGGGGCGGCGCGGCGGCTAGGGTTTGGGCGTGGGGGAGAAAAGGTCGGGGGTGGAGAAGAGATGGTTGGGTGGCAAACTTGTAAATAATACTTGACTCGTCTCCGGCTCGAGTCAAGTATAATAACTAAGTCATAGTAAATCCTAAAAAATTCATAAAAATCGGGAAAAATCCCATAAAATCAAACAAACACTAAAACATCATAATGATATGCTCTAAGACTATCAACCCACCCAAAATGCCCGTAACGCGTCCTAACGCGGTAAACGGCCGAAAACTAATTCCACGATCCATTATATATCATAATAATAAAAAATAAACTGCATACTCTCATATATTATGATAACTCATTATTTTCTGTTGTGTTCATGACGTTATCATCATATACTTGGGTACACATGACCCTCATGGCTCATACACGAGACCGGCGTCGGCTCAGTACACGTGTTCTGAAACTGACTTGACTCGAAAATAACGGTCGAACCGACCGGTTCTGAATATAAAACCCTGACTCGAATCGTGGGTTTTACAGGTTGAGGCTTAAAATTTTCTCCGTACCATCCCTCCTCTGATCCTGCTTCTTCATTGCATTTTTATTAATTAGAGTTTTACTTGGATGCTTGATTGCTTTATTTATGTGTATCATTCGTCTTTCTTGTTTGATTCATGTGAATGGTAAATTTTTAATTGCAGGTTTTCGTCAATATTTGATTTTTTTTTTAGCAGGCAGATTGATATGGCAACATCGACAACTTGAAGGAGAGCAATATCGTTTTGCATTACCGCTTTTAGAAAATTTGGTTGAGAAGCTTGGTGAGATTGGGAGTTCATCTTCATTAAGAGCACAAACAAGCAACGACTCTGTTGAGAGGCAAGGTAGAACTTCAATGGAACATATTCCTCAAATAGTTGTATGTGACCCCTCTCAGTTGCGTACTAAAAGTCGTCCTAAGAATTGTCAAAGATTGAAGGCAAGATACAAAGTTGCTTAAGCTAAAACAAATAGAAGGATGTACAGTCTTTATAACCAGAGAGGTCATTATTCTACAACATGTAAAAATATTCATAGTAATTGTAACAATAATCCCATGTAATAAGATTTTTGGGCTTATATAAGGTATGGTTGTAGATGGTGGGAAACATTGTCTATGTATTTTTGTGCATTTTGTAGAATGTAATCTTTTGTAATGTTATTTTGTCTATTTACATAATTATAACATCTCAAGTTTTTATTAAATTTTGACTACATAAGATCTTGATGTATTTGAACCACCATCTCTCAAGAATTTCTTGAGTGCTCTGCCAATGTTGAGCTAAAGATCCCCAACAGTTTAAGTCATTGGAACTAAAAGGTTAATGTTATTCCAGCTTTCATGCCAGATATACACAAACCTAAAAAACTTGCATATACATTGCTTTCCGACATTTGGCTAAGGGAATGACAAATTCCGAAAGACTCACTCTGTCAATGAAGTACATGAAAAAACCATGGTTGCATGAATCAGAATCAGAATCGGAATCGGAATCGGAATCGGTCTGAATCGGCCAAGAATCGGTTCAATTGAATCAGTCCAAATTAATTTAATCGGTCATATATAATAATTTGACAATTTACAATATAAATATATTAAAATTGGGTATTGATGTTATTTTGATATTATTCTGTGTATTATAGTTTATGATATTTTTTAAATATTTTTTAAGATTTTTTTAAATTATTTAGAATTAATTATTATTTTTGACTCGGGTTAGACTCGAGTCAACTTTAGTTACGAGAATGCCACCGTCCCCACTCTACCCTCCGCCGCCGCCGGCGGCCTGGTCGGCGGCGAGCC
Source organism: Piper betle (assembly GCA_033002965.1). Classification (NCBI taxonomy): domain Eukaryota; kingdom Viridiplantae; phylum Streptophyta; class Magnoliopsida; order Piperales; family Piperaceae; genus Piper; species Piper betle. Next base: position 60,475 of record JAURVB010006526.1, on the reverse strand, counting down.
TCGCGGCGGCGATGTCGGAGGATGTCGGCAGCCCGGTAGGACGAACTGTCGGCCGGAGGAATCGCGGCGGAATCGGGCGGAAGCGTGGCGGAATCAGGCGGAAGCGCGGCGGAATCGGGCGGAAGCGCGGCGGAAGCGTCGGACGGCAGAAGCCGAGTTCGGGCGGCGGAAGCCGAGTTCGGGCGGCGGTCGCTGCGTCTGCGGCGGAATCGCGGCGGAGGGCGGAGCTGAGGTCGGAATCGGGCGGCAGTGGCGTGGTCGGACGGAGCTGAGGTCGGACGGCGGAAGCGCGGCGGAGGGCGGCGGAGCGAACGCGGCGGCGGAATCGGGGGGAGAGGGTTTGATTTAGGTTTTTAAATATAAATTACCATCTTGCCCATGCTTAAATAATTTAATAAAAATTATACCTAGGGTATTTTGGTAATTTTGCAATAAAACCGATTCCGATTTAAATCGGCCGATTCCGATTCCGAGTTAAATCGGACGGAATCGGCCGAAACTCGCCGATTCAAGGTCCGATTCGGGGCCGACCGAGTCGGCCCCGAAATCGGATCGGCGCGACGCCGATCCGATTTAAATCGGCCGATTCCGCACGGAATCGGCCGATTCGTGCATCACTGTAAAAAACCAGTAAATGGAGAAAAGATTTTGCATGACATCAATTAGCAACATACAACAAAGTCAGTAATCGAGTTTGCTTGTATTGTATTTGTGGGTCCGATAAAATGGCTAGAGACACCAAGATATAGTAAATAAGAAAAATGTTGAAATCAAAACTGCAGCTTTTAGTATTAAATTTCAAAAGTTATAAAACCAATCACCAGAACACAACATCATTCAAGAAATTGGATAGCGATTGAGAAGTTGCAATTTGCATATAGTACATATTACTTCATCAGAACAAATGAAATAAAATGTGTACAAATAATCCTTTTTCGTCGATAATATTAGCAAAACCACTACGACTGTAAGAAAATCTTCTGAAAAAAGTAATCTAATGACAAAAGATAATGTCTATACATTACCAAATAGTAAACTTCGGCTATCATCAAAACAATGATACCATTATTGTCAGGTACTCCTTAAACTAGTCTTAGAACATAGCAAACGTATGCAAATAGATTAAAAATGCTCCATGGTCACATTGCAGCTCTTTCCTTGGTCACATTGCAGCTGATTCATTTGGTCACCTTCCAGCTCTTTCCTTGGTCACGTTACAATCAATGAAGAACAAATTGACCTACCAATTGCTCAGACGAACTGTATTTTACATAATGCAGAACCCATCAATAAAAAATTGACCTACCAAAAGCTTTCAAAAGAAGCAAGCCTCTAAGCTAAACAAATCAACATTTTTTGTTTGAGCTACAACAATAAAGCATCTTACTTTCAACAAAGAGAGTGAATACACAACTACAATACATAACAACATTTCAATTCCATCACTACATGAAGCCATAGATAACCGATCCACATCAAAATTCAAAATTCCAGTGCAGGGATCACAGAATTACATCGCAGATCAACAAATTCCAGTGCAGGGATCGAATGAATCAGATCTATCAAAACAAGATCAACAACACAACCATACAAGAATTGAAAGAAAAAAAAGCAAAGGAAAAAAGCCTATGACATATTTTGATTAAGGGGACAAAGATGAACCTTGTCAAAGTAGACGGCAAAGGCGCTGCTGGCGAAGATGCCGACGAAGATCCCCAACATCGTCGCCGGAAGATGTTGGTGGAGCCACAATCATCGACGCCGGCGGGTAGGGGGATGTAGACCACGTTGAGGCGGCGAGGCGGCACGATGCGAGGAAAGGAATGGGGGGTGTAAAACTTATGACTCGAGTCAGAGTTTTATGGGAGTGAACTAGTTGGTTCGAGTTGAGTCAGTTTCATGGACCGCTAGCTGAGTTGAGGCCAGCTGTGAGTTATGAGCGATGAGGGTCATGTATGCTCAAGTATACGATGATAACGTCAAAAAGATGATGAAAAATGGGTTATCAAGTATATGGAGGTATGCAGTATTGATTGTTATTTTATTTGATCGTAGAATATTTTTAGGGCCGAGTGACGAATTAGGACGCGATATAGGGAGTTTGTATGGGTTATTAGTTATAGAACATATCATTTGGATGTTGTTGTGTTCGTCTGATTTTACGGGATTTTCCCTATATTTTTCTAGATTTTTTTAGAATTTATTGCGAACTAGTTATTATTTTGACTCGAGTATGAATCGAATCAATACTTATTTACGAGTTTACCATTGAGGGTATTTTTCTCCCTCCCGACACCTACCCTCCCAAAACCCTCGCTGCCTTGTGCTCGTCGCCGCCGCCGCCACTGTCGACACCGCGGATCAACGCCACCCAACTCCGTCGTGTCGTCGTCGTGCCGCCATGACCCACCCCAGCCACCGTCTCGCCGCCACGATGCCGGAATCGCCCCACAAGCCGCGACGCCCTCCCTCGTCGATTCGCCGCCGTCCGGGCAGCACCGCCGCCGTTGTGACCCCGACGACCACCCCCTTGCCGTCGCCGACGTTTCCCCCATCATCCCGACCACCGTCGAGGCCGGCCATAGCCCCGATTGAGCACGCACGCCGACAGCCATCGCCGCCCCGGCTACCCTGTTTGACACCACTATTGGACCAAGCTCGTCGAGCTGGTGCCGATAGACCCCCTGATTGCCCCATCCCGAAACATTGCCGAAAAACTTCCAGAATCCGTCGGAAAACTGCCGGAATCCGCAGGAAAACTGCCGACACTCGCCGGAACCGCCGAATAATTGGATTCGTGGGAAATTCGCCGGATCATCCGCCAAATGCACCCGGTCCAATCTGATCGGACTTCGGATGCCGCTAGGTGCCGAATTTGAGTTTTGAGCTACGAAACAGAAACCCTAGTCGTCGCCGATTTTCGACGGCGCGAGGTATAATTTATTTTAACTTAATTATTTGAAAGTATTGATTATTAGAATTGCATGCTAGGATTGGTGAATTGTGTGCTATAATAATATATATAAATGTAGATTTGATTAAGGATAAAATATGAAATTTGTTTGATTGAGTGGTGTTAAAAATAGAGGCTAAGAAACTAATTAGGGTAACTAGGTAATGATCATGATCTAATGCAAACTAGCTTAAGTAGACTTGCTAGAATTGATATAGGTTGATGTGTGTTGATTGATGTGTGATTGTGTTGATTGTGTGTGCATGCTATAGGATGTGTGATTCATCATGCGGGCGTCAGTTTTTAGCTTGATTGTGTAGGTACGGTGTAGGAGCTCGCCGCCTAGGTGCGTGGACCCATTTGGAGCTTCTACTAGGTCCGTTTAGAACTCATTCTCTGTTTTTACGCTACTCTATTATGTATTTGATTTATCATGTACGGGACGAGTTAAGTGGCATTTTATCGGATCCCACTTAACTCGGGCCATTTAGCCAACAGTTCTTTTTCGAATTAATAACCCTCGAGGATGAGATCCCTCGAGTTTGTTTTCGAACTTCAGATCCAACTCACGATGCCTTCGGGCCAATTGTATAAATCCTAACCCAGGCCTATACATATATAGTTTTCGCGTTTTCGGTGAGAGATGGAATGAGGGTTACTGATGGCCACGCCTTCAGATAGGGCGTGTGCTCGGAAGAGCGGGCTCTGGAGTTGGGGAGAACCCACTTCGTTCCCGAAGGATCCGGACAACTCCACCATTGAGTTCCTCAAACCCGGAGAAGTGTGGAGGTTTACGGGTACTGCAATGCAGCGCATGTCTAGACTTGTGGTTCAAAGGGCACTAAAGGCGACTGCCTGAGAGTGCTCGGCCTTTGTGCTCAAGGCTAGGAGTAATATGGAAGGTGCAGAGGGTGAAAAGGAATGAGATTTGATGCGAGAAGCGATAGAGAAATGACCAACGTATGAGAATGAGAAAGAAAGGGGAACGCTGTCGACTCGAGGGTGACGACCCGATAGCGACGGCTCCCATATGTGCCTTGATGAGAGTTCTTGAGGAAGTATATGGTTTTCATTCAACAGGAGAGTTTGCTCTCCTGTGCCAGATTGATATTAGTTATTTTCCGGGCCGGTAACACTCGTTACTGACGATTTTTCTATATATATATGTAGGTGAGGAATGCGAGCGATGAAAGCTGTCGGGATTGTGGAGGAGCAGCACGAAACCGCGCACACATTTACCTGCCACGTGTAATGTATAATGATGGTTATTTAATGCTGTGTGAATGATTATTAGAATGTTTTTGTCTTGATGAATTGCACTTTTAGGGGAAACTTTGTCCGTTTTTCCGTAGTAGTATATATTTTCTTTTGGTTTCTCATTTATTATTTTGTCTTGTCTTTGTTTGCACGTCATGGCATGCATGTAGGACTCCGTTTGATTTTAATTGTTCTCATTCATGCATTTCATATTTGCATCTCCATCTTGAGACGCCGAGGGTAGATCCGGGTCGACTTAACCGAATCTAGTAGATTAGCGAACGGCTCGGTCGTTGGTGACATTTCCGGGTCGGTTCACGGGTGAGCCGAAACGGGGTGTTACAGGGGGTAGGTGTGGGGGCGAATTTACAGCCCTTGGGCACCACATGTACTCCGGCAAGTCCAACTCCTCCGGAAGCTGCTGCGGATGCGGCATTGGTGGCAGCACCGCCAACTCATTGAGGTCGAGCTGCTGGGAGCAGCTGCGTGATCGCCGAACTTCTTGAGCTTGCGGCGGCGGTCAATGACAAGGAGGGTGTGGTCGTACCTGACGACGATGTCCGTGATCTCCAACTCACACTCCACCACCGCCTCTGGCAGCCGGCCGAGCCAGACGAGCGTCGCCGCCCTGTGAACAAATGCCTGGAGGTGGAGGTGGTGGAGATAAAAAATTAAAAATTCTAGCTGTTGGATAGAATCTATGGTATCAAACTCAAGCACAAGCAAGTTGCCTGTGCTGGAGCACAAAAAACTAGTCACAAAGTTTTCCAGCGATCATCTGATCATCTTATCCTCCAAATTTAGGAATAGACAGGAAATTCAATATTGGCCTTTGATTAAAAGTAAGAATTTTAACAAATCAAAATATAACAAAAATAATAAATTAAATTATTATAATTTATTTTTTCTTTCAATTAAGATTTATCTTTAAAGCTAACCAAAATCTATATTTAAGGGCAAGGGATTTACTGTAATACTTGCTATAATAAACTCTTTGTATTTATTTAATTAATTTAAATCTCTTTAACGAGGGTACCTGAAAATTTAATTATAATAATTAAATTAATCTCATTTAATTAAAGAAATTTAAATCAATTGTGTAAGTATTACAGCCAACTTGTTGTATTACTTGCTACACTAAATCCCTAATCATATTTAAGATATTAAATTATTATAATTTATTTAATTATTTAATAAAAATTTATTTATAAAATTAAAATCTGTCGATAATACAAGTTGCAGTATCTTGTGTAGATTACCCTCCAATCTAGAGAAGACTATGTTCGAAGAAATCCCAAAAAGAAAAATAAGAAAAAAGAGAGATTCCGCTCCTGCACAGTTCATATGATGTAAGAATGTTTTTTCAAACCTTGGAAAAAAGAACATTTATCCCTAAAGATAGGATCCAAGAATCCGAGTGAGACGGTTTTGGTGGATCTTTGATCGAAAGAGCAAGAGCCCATAACGTTGGATGTTCATCAACAAGGGGCCTTCCTGCCCCCTATCCAATAATAGCGGTCAACGAGGACAGACTATTATTCTTCCATCTTCTCCCTCTTCAGTCGGAGGGAGTGCCATAAAATTCTGATATATTTCTTGTAGCATTTACTATGTCAATCCAGATTTGTCACGCAGTTAATAATGCTCGTCCAATCTCTGTCTGAGCTGGAGTTCCTCATCTTCGCTACCCAACCATAATTTGTTCTTATCCTGGTACATTCTTTAACAAGTTTCAGCACATGATAAACTTGAAACACTTGGGTTTGCTTTCCTGCCCTTCTTTAGTTTTTCTTAAAGCTGTTTCTGGGTTTTGCTTTTGCTCCTTATTGCAGAGATTTCATGGCGTTAGAATTTATGAGAAGATCATCAAGACTAGGACCGGCTCTACTGAAACGCATGTACTGCTCATCTCAAATCTCAAGTTATTCATCCTCAACCCGACGATGTCTTACACCTATGATTGATGCCCGTGTGGGATACCCTCCGTTCGATTGCTGTAATCGGTCTCGTTCATTTTTAAGATGCTTCGGTTCAGTAAAAGCACAAGAACAGTTCTTAACAAGTAAAGATGACGAAATTCAGGTGATTCTTCCCTTTTTTGGAAGGGGATTCTTCCTTCTCGAGCTCTGATGATCAACCTTCTAGCTGGTTTTGGTGATTAACAACAATACAAAATGAACCGAGAGTAATTGCGGGATTCTAAACAAGTGCTGGTTCTTATCTCCTGGGCTTGATGCATGATTGACGTGATCGGAAACCAATAGTTTTGATCAAACTAGTTTTCTTAAATATCCTTGAAATGGCTCTTTGTAGACTTGTTTTGCGCTTAGTCTGTCGCATATTAAAATTCTCTGGTTTTCTCTAATTTGTTCTGGATTTAAGGTCTTTGATTTCCCTGGAGGGAGCGTTGAAATCACGGCTGAGATGAAATTTTTATCAGAGTCGCCCCAAAAAAGATCTTCCTGCTACCGCGTTCTTGACGACAACGGGCAATTAGTTGCCAAAAATTACCCCCAGATGGTAGGCTTCTCCTGTTTCTCTACTCTACTCTGCAACTGCTATGCATTTTTCTCTCTGAAATCGTGAAACATGATGGATAGGTAGGTAAATATAAAATGCAATGATATGCATGCTAGGTGAGCAAGGAGATCGCTATTGAAATGTATAGAAACATGGTGACGCTTCAAACAATGGACACCATCTTCTACGAAGCACAAAGGCAAGGAAGGATATCCTTCTACGTCACTTCAATTGGAGAGGAAGCCATCAATATCGCCTCTGCAGCCGCATTGACCATTGACGACGTCATTTTTCCGCAGGTGATTGTTCTATCAATCCAAGGAATTGCTAAACTAATTTTTTTTTCGGTGAAGGTCACGCAAAATTCTCTATCATTACATAAAGAGAGGCAAAAATAGATATATGCGTGTTTCTGCTCATGTAGTATCGAGAACCTGGAGTTCTATTGTGGCGTGGGTTCACTCTTCAAGAGTTTGCAAATCAGTGTTTCAATAACCAGGAAGATTATGGAAAGGGAAGGCAAATGCCCATCCATTATGGATCCAATAAACTCAACTATTTCACAGTCTCATCTCCCATCGCGTGAGTTGTTCCCACTAGCTAGTTCTACAAGTCACTTTTTTATTGCATTTTCAGATGTGCTAGAGATATAGCTCGAGTATAGAATAACTCTCTTTGTTCTAATGCACGTTTAAAAAAATTGAAGTCATGAAAAAGGTATTAGATTGGCACAAAGATTTATTCATACCAGGATGACCTCCGTTAAGCATTTCATCCCTTTCTTTACGAGCGGGGACAGGCCACTAAATAAGAAGCATTGAAGTAGGAGTGCTGGTTTTGTTAATCCTTTTTCTTGTTTGGACTTTCAGAACACAGCTGCCTCAGGCAGTGGGGGCTGCTTATTCCTTGAAGATGGACAAGAAGAACGCTTGTGCAGTCACCTACTTCGGAGATGGTGGCACAAGTGAGGTACGAACAAGTATTCACTAGCATATTATTCCTTAAAGAATCACTACTAAATATTGCTTTTTCTATCCGGGCTGATGACTTGATTTTGTTTTAGGGAGATTTCCATGCTGCCTTGAATTTTGCAGCGGTTACAGAGGCTCCGGTGATCTTTATATGCCGCAACAATGGGTGGGCAATCAGCACCCCGACATCAGAACAATTTCGAAGTATTGAAACATACTTGCTGATGCTTGTTTTCCTGTTTCTTTCAACAAACACCACCATTAATATTTGCATTTGGCGGATACAACAGGTGATGGTTTAGTAGTAAGAGGTCCAGCCTATGGTGTTCGAAGTATCAGAGTAGATGGCAATGATGCTTTGGCAATCTACAGTTCGGTGAAGGCTGCTCGTGAAATGGCTATAAACGAACATAAACCAATCTTGATTGAGGTACCGTCGTTCTCCATTCCATATATTTCATTCAGCAATAAGCTTTCCAATCAATTTTTATGGGGTCGTATTCCCTCATCTGATTTTGCAAATTGGGCAACTTATCAGGCACTTACCTATCGAGCTGGGCATCACTCCACATCAGATGATTCTACCAAGTATAGGCCCGTGCATGAAATTGAACATTGGAGAACACAAAGAGATCCAGTTACAAGATTCCGCAAATGGATTGAAGGCAATGGGTGGTGGAGTAATTCAACTGAATCCGAGTTTCGAACTGACATCCGAAAGAAGGTATTGCTTCCTGACTTCAAGCAAGGTCACACTATCTCTACGGATCTTTCTTCACAACAAATTGACTAGCTTCTTTTGTTTCAGACATTGCATTCAATTCAGGAAGCAGAGAAATCTACGAAGCCTGCACTTAGGGACCTCTTCAGAGATGTTTACGATGAAACTCCGACAAACCTTCGTGAACAGGAAAGATCTCTGAGAGAGACCATTGCAAGACATCCGCAAGAATACCCATCTGACGTACCACTTTAGGATATTGTAGTGTAAATATTTTGATGCTTAATTTGGCTTCACCAGTATAAATGTCACGAGTTCCTTCAGCATTCGATGCTAAGTACATGATCTATTGTACTGTATACTAAGCAATGAAATATGAAATTCATCAACATGCTAATCAGTAACTTCTCACTACATATTCTATTGAACTGACCAGAATTGTGCTCAACAACGTTCGTGAGTCAGTGCCAATGCTTTTGCACGGCCAGCCTAAGGCCAGAAAAAGTAATCAGTGTCAGAAAGGCATCGACTGTTGTGTTACTTGTTCTCACATGAAACTCTTATGTTCCTAATTGTAACACATCAAATCCAGTTCACACTCGTGAACCAAACTGGCATGTTACAGGCCTCGGTTAGGTCGGCTAATGCGAATCTAACTCGTACGGATCGAATCTCGGCGTCTTAAGATGAAGATATGATCTGTCATGAATGAATGCATGCACAAAATCCTAACATGGTACTACATGAATGACATGCAAATTAAATTTCACACCATCATAATTACGAGCAAAATCGATGAAAATTCTGAAGTAAAACTAACAGGGTCTCCTCTAAAAGTGCAATTATGGGCCCACCCTGTCAAAATAATATATATACAAATATATCGGCATGCATTAACAATCACACAAAATCTCATTTATAACGTATTCATTCTGAAGCTCGGGTCTCAACCCACTACGCTTCTGCTGCTCAACTCTGATCATATTTTACATTTTATTATCGTGTCTTAGCATTTCATTCACATCATATCATCATGCTCAAACATTTACTCATGTCATTCACAATATAATAACATAATAATACAATATTAAACATTCAGAAATCTAACATGTGTGTGTGTACAAGACCTCATTGCTCCTCCGTCCAAGCTGGCTCCTCCAACTCGTGATTATTACCTACATATAGTATAAAAACACGTCAGTAACAAGTGTTACTGGTCCGGAAAATAAAATAACTATAACAAGCTGGCTATGAGAGCAAACTCTCATATGAAAGAAAACCATATACTTCCTCAAGAACACTCTGAAGGGCACTACTGAGGAGCCACTGGGCTGCAGACTCGGTAGCATCCCGAACTTACTGATCTGCTACTGGTACTGTGCCGCTCTCGGCACTTCTTTTTCAGTACTTCTCATGAAACTTTATCCTAAGCCCTCTCCTTACCTCCATATTTCTCCTGGCCTTGAGCACGAAGGCCGAGTACTCTCAGGCAATCGCCTTTAGTACCCTTTAAACCACAAGTCCGGACATGCGCTGTACTAAACAGTACCCGTAAACCTCCACGTTCTCCGGGTGTGAGGAACTCAAACTCGGAGTTGTCAGGATCCCTCGGGAATGGAACAGTCCGCTGGCACTAATCCAGAGCCCGCTTTGACTGTCACGGCATCCTTTGCATGGTACGTGCAGTCGATTTCTCCGTCTCTCGTCTCACTAAAAATGCGAAAACTACATATATATATATATATATATATATATATAGGGCTGGGTAGGGATTTATATAATAGGCCCGAAGGCAACTTGTGGTGGATCTTAGTTTCGAAATCATCCTCGAGGGATCTCATCCTCGAGGGGTTATTAATCCAGAAAATGTTCGGTTAAATGGCCCGAGTTAAGTAGGATCCGATAAAACGCCACTTAACCCGTCCTGCAGGCAATAAATTAAACATACAATAGAAAGAGTAAATCAGAGACGAGTCCTAAACGGACCTGGTAGAAGCTCCAAGCGTGTCATCGCGCCTAGGCGGCGAGCTCCTACTCCGTACCTACACATCAAAACTAAATACTAACGCCCGCTAACTAAATGATGCATCAAACTCAATAAACATCAATCACAATCACTAATCATAAATATGAAAATAATTCTACTCATCCTATTCCTACCAATTTTATTGTATTTTTCCTAAGTTACATTACTCGATTAGCATGCTGAACTCGATCTACCTCATTAGATCACTCACATTCAAGCACTATTCATCAAATCATGTCTCTTATCACTTCACTCGTAATTAATCATTAATCACATCAATAATTAGTCCTAGCATGTTGTGCTAACAATAATCAATTTTAAATAAATCAATCGGAGGTAATATACCTCACGTAGTTGGCAATCGGCGACGACTAGGGTTCTGTCGCACATCTCGGAGCTCGAATTCGGCACTCATCGGCGTCCGACATTCGATCGGGATTGACTGGATCAACTCCTCGGAAGATCCGGCAAATTCCAGCGAACCCGATTTTTCGGCGATTTTCCGGCGGCTTCAGTGGTTTTCCGGCAACCTTTCGGCGATTTTCCGGCGACAATTACCGTCGGCGTCTACTAGCGGATAGGGGTCGTGTTGGGTACCCTCGGAACCGGCTCGGTGAGCCCAACTCATTTATGACCTCAGCGTGGCCAATGGAGGTGGCGGTTCACCGGAAAACGGCAAAACAGAGCCGGTGGCGATGGGTCGCTAGATCCGGCCGGCCAAGGTGGCGACGGCCTCCGTTCCAGTCGGGGAAGGTCGCTGGAAGGCTGAGGGTGCTAAGGCGACCGACCGATCGCGGCGGCGCTGGTCGCCGGCGGCGGGATCGGCGACGGAAGCGCAACGCGGGCGCGGTGTCGCGGCGTGGCTTCCTCGCGTCGCGGCGGTCCGATGGGGGCCGGACCTGGTCGGGGCGGCAGGGCGACGCCGTGGCCGGGCTGGGCGACGTCAATCGGCAGCCAGGCGGCGTCGACCGTGGCGGCGGTGGCGCGCGAACAGGGGCGGCGCGGGCGAGGGTTTGGGGAAGAAGAAAGGAAAGGTCGAGGGTGTGTGTGGTGGCAAACTCGTAAATATTACTTGACTCGTCTCCGGCTCGAGTTAAGTATAATAACTAAATCGTATTAAATCCTAAAAAAATTCATAAAAATCGGGAAAAATCCCGTAAAATCAAACAATACCACAACATTATAATGATATGCTCTATGACTAACAACCCACCCAGACTGCCCGAACGCGTCCTAACGCGATAAACGGCCTAATACTAATTCTACGATCCACTATATATAATAATAAAAAAATGACTGGCATACTCTAATATATCTGATAACTCATTCTGTTCTGCTGTGTTCATGACGTTATCATCATATACTTGGGTACGCATGACCCTCATATCTCATACACGCGACTGACATCGGCTCGGTACACGTGTTCTGAAACTGACTCAACTCGAAAAATAACGGTCGACCCGACCGGTTCTGAATATAAAACCCTAACTCGAATCGTGGGTTTTACACTAATCCTTTTAAGATACCCCACAAAAAATAAGGCGGAAGGAGATCAGGAAAGGAGACGAGGTTACAGAATCATCTACAAAATAAACACATGCATTTTAAAAGCCTCAATATTGCAAATGCAGAATTTGGACAGAGACATTTACATTTAAATAATTGGCCTTCGTCAGCCAACAAGAAAGAAAGTATTGGGTTATGAAAATAACCAATCAGGAATTGACCGTAAAACCAAATTTATTATTGCTCTTTGTGGCAGGAAATTTACCATTCAGCAAAAATAAATTTCTGATATTTGTGGTCTAACATTCTGTTTTATCTACGTACTACCAGCTAATAAATGACCGCACAAACTTTAAATTCATTAACACGGGCAATCATATCACTTATTCAGCGCACCCGTCCATTAAATATGCCGGTCACAAGACTCACAACAATGAACCTGATTGTGATTCTTTTATCGTTGCTTGCACAGCATTCAGCAGCGACGGCATTAAATTCTGATTGGTCACTATAATTCCTGTCTCCAGATCCAAAAATTTGCCTTTGGAAAAATCAAGAGGCTTCCCTGCTGCGTCTGTCACAATACCTCCAGCTTCTGCAGAAGCACAATTGTCAAAAGAAGAAACACATTGTTCAAGCGAATAATTTTCATGGTCTGCATAGAGAATTTTGGCATGCTCATTTGTAGCAACAAGTTTGTACGTTGATCAGTAAATTAGAAAGATCAAGTCCTTTAACCTGTGACAACAATGCAACCAGCAGCATGGTCCCATATCTTCTCACGGTAATCTTTGCGAGGGAATCGCAAGTATATTGCTCCATCCCCTCTAGAAAGTGCGCCATATTTAGCTTGGCTGTCTATCCGAACAGGTGGTGCTTGGACACCAAGTTTCTACCACAAACAGAAAAAAAGTGTAAGAATTTTAAGTTTACGCCATAAGTTGTAGCTGTCGATATAAACTGCAATGTGCAGTCAAAATTTAGAGTGAACATTCATCAATGTCAAATTAACACTACCATGATTCCAAGTTTCATCCTCTAATTAACTCTTATACATTAGCCAACATGAACTTGCAAAGAAAAGCACTCGTAGAAAAAATAAAGCAAAGAGCATGATCTATCTGTTATGTTGACCTTTGCAATGGAGCTGGACAAATCATGCGATGAATGAGCAGCTTCGTATGATTCAAAAAATGAAGCATCAGCAGGATCATCAATTGTACTAACTGTCACCTGGAGTTAAGTTTACACAATCAATATCACTTTTCATAAGCATAAGCATCACAAAGTAGTAACTCATACAGAAAGATAACCTTGGTAACTGAAGAGGAATCGTTTAATAACTGCATATGAGTTCCAGCACCAATCGTAGCATAGAATAGACAACCAACTTGACGAGCAGATAAATTTTGATAACTATGAATTATGGAATGAAAAGGAAGATTTGGACACGCCAGTACACCTAACACAACCTTTCCCTCATCCAGGAGTGCTAGAGCTATTGCATATTGGTCACCCCTCAGAAACCTACAGTTTCAACAACTCAGTTTGCACTTATCTTCTCTGATTAATAAAAGAACTCCATACTGGTCTTTGATTAAAAGTAGGAGATTTAACAAGTCAAAATACAAAAAGAATAATTATTAAATAAAATCATTATAATTTATCTACTCATTTAATTTGGATCTATCTTTAAAGCCAATCAAAGTCCATATCTTAAGATATTGATTTATTATAGTCCATCTCATTATTCAACAAGAGTTTATCTATAAAATTAAAATTTATCTGCATTATAAGTCGCACATGGCGTGACATCTTGCCTAGTGAAATAAATCATAGATGATATCACAAGACAATAAGAGAAGAGGTTAGGGAAGCAAAGAAAAAATGATAAAGTCAGTTATAAAAGCTGTCACAATGTAATCCTCATGTCATTTAAATTATACTGTGCTCACCCTTTGGTACCATCAATAGGATCAAGTACCCAATGACGACCGCTTTGACCCCCTTCAGACTTGCCACTATCAATTGCTTTGAGCACATCTTCAGTCAACAGAGGGGGATATTATATGTATCATCACTGCAAATAGTATCATTTACAAGTTTTGTAATACGCTTCAGCGTTTCTTGAGACTCTTCCTCGCGCAAATCACCGGAATCCTGACAAACCATTTACAACTGAAAAAATGAGCAATTAAATGACTCGGTTCTTGAATATATTTAATAGCAACATTGAGGATGATCTTAATTTTATATAAAGTCGGGAGAACAAAGTCATATAAAATATTTACCTCCTCAGCCACCAACGAGAAGGAAGCGTAAGGCAGTTCTCTCTGAAGAACAAAGCTTACCAATGCTTGAGAACCTAACAAGCAGACAGCAACAACTCAAGCACCATGAATATTGCCGATACAGATTTATTTTTTTCTTATGATCATTATTAGATTAAATTTTGTACAACAATCAAACAAAGGATGCGGGCACCCAGGCATGTCTACTGTAATTTAACCAATTTTCACTCATAGCTTTGATATTTGCCACCAATTCTCAATGTCTAAGAACATACAACATTTAGTGTCTCGTATCAAGCAAAATAAAGATCGCCCTTTGAAACACAACAAAAAAGATATATAAAGACAGTCAAACACAACAAAAAATGCAGCCAAGTATGAAAAAGAAAGCAAAATACCATAATCAGCAACAGTAACAGGACTCTTGTCCGACTTGGATTGTACATCCGACTGCAACAGTGCCTTCTGGACATTCTGCACCCCCAACCACGAATAAGATCATTTTTCACTCTAATCAACACATCAAACTCTCACAACCAACAGAAAAAAAAAAAATTCACCACATTTTACCAACATCACACCAAACAGATTTCCTGTTTCGGGTCCATGTCCCCCGACACCCCTTGGGGTACCAGGTGGAGGAAGACAACGACGACACCAAACATCTTTCCTCTAAATCAGCCACTAAACAAGAGGCCAAAGACTCCATTTTTTTTCTCAACTACCTACAAATCTGCAACTTTGAACGCCATACCAAACACACACAAAAAAAAGAAAGAAAGAAAGAAAGTAGAGAAACGTGAAGATGGGTAAGAAAGGAGGAAGAGGGGACCTGGCAGAGACGAGCAGCGAGAGAGGCGGCTTTGACGGCGACAGCGAGCTCCTTGTCGTAGGCCATGGCGGACATGGCTCGGCGGGGAGAGGGGACTCGGGAGGAACGGAGCGAGAGGAAGGGGAGGACGGTGCGGTTCGAGCGAAGGTGGTGCAGAGAAGGGTGACCAAGTGCGGCCATGGTTGGTCCCCTTGGGTTTAGCTTCGCTTAGTTCATACTCCATACTTCTTACCTATCACTGCTAATCACTTTGATACGGTTTGATTAACCGACCAAACCTGGAAGTTTAGTTGGTGTTAATTTTGTTTCGTTGTAATTTAGTTGAACCTAACAATCAACCAAACACACTTTGGTTACTATAGTTAGTTTTTGGTTAATTTTCGATCGAATCTGATCAAATTAAATAAATTAATAAATAAAAAGAATCTAGCTATTTGCATTACTTTTTTCAATTATTTCCGTTATTTTAATTATGCTTTTATGCACCTCTAGTCATCATAATATATAATAAAGAATTATAAAGTTATTATTTATATACGTATTAAAAATAATAGCTTAATATATTATATATTGTTATACAATACCTCAAGTGTGAACCTTATTCATTTAACGGTTCATGATAAGTTTGTAACTAGTCCCTCAAATATGTGATAATAATTGTTTATTTTATAAATAAAATTTGAGAATAATTAGATTAAACACTAAAAAATGAACAATTAATGATAAAAAACATCATTTATCTAGTTAGTTTGGTTGTAATTCGGTTAAAACCAAAATTGTTTGATTTGGCTTGGTCGGTTTGATTAATAATTATAATTTAATTTTTATTTGGTTAATCAAATTTTCTTACTTTGGTGTAATGTGGCAAGTAATTCGGTCTGATTTTAATCAAATCCACCAAATGATGGGCCCTTTTTTTGCACTTAGTTGGCTGTACAATTGAAGTCTACTAATGGGAACAGCTTAACAAATTATTATCACAACCATTGAAAATTTCACTTGTGGGCTTTGCATCGCATAGGCCCGTCGTTTGTATCGGAGGTTTACGACGGTTGTAAGCCCATCATCGGGTACGAGGTATTGGAGGTTGAGTCTTAAATGTCGGTATTGGGTAGGGGTGTACAGTTATATATATATGACAATTAAGCCCATTTTATCATATAATACTTAAGAGGGTAAAAAAGGGTGCTAAAAGCACGATCGAACTCTAATTTATGCTTTAATTAGTTAAAGTTGAAGTTAGGCTTAAATCAAGCGAGTATGAGCATAACTACATGTAACACCCCATATCTAGTCCATGATCGTGAATCAAACTAGCATATTACAGGCCTCGATTAAATCGGCTAACTTGAACTCAACTCATGCGGATCTAATCTCGGTATCTTAAATTAAAGATACAACTCATCAAGCATGGATAAATGCATAGAATCTCAGCATGATACTACATAGATGATATACAAAGTAATTTATGTAACAATATGATTCCGATCAAAATAAATAAAAATTCTAAAATAAAACAGAAAGAATCTCACTAAAAGTACAATTAGGGGTCACCCTATCAAAATAATATATATGAATATATATATGTATGTATTAACAATTTTATTCACACACAATCTAATATACTGTAAACTCATTCTAGAACCTGGGTCTTAACCCACAACACTTTCACTGTGCAATCTATTCATGTTTCACATTCTATCATCATGTTTTAATATTTAATCATGTCACATCAACATGTCTCAAATATTTAATCACACCATTCACTGTATAATAACATCATAAATACAATATAACCACTCAATCGACTGACATGTATGCAAGCGACAATAGTGCTCCTCCGTCCAAATTGACTCCTCCAACTCATGATTATTACTTATATATAGTATAAAAACACGTCAATAACAAGTATTACTGGTTTAAAAAATAAAATAACTATAACAAGCTGGCTATGAGAGCAAACTCTCATATGAAAGAAAACATCATATACTCCTCGTGAACACTCTAAAGGGCACCTATTGAGGAGCCACTGGGCTGTAGACCCGGTAGCATCTCAAACTAACTGATTTGTTGCTACTGATGCCTCTCTCGGCATTTTCTTACTTCATTTTCTGGTCTCAAATTCTAAGCCCTCTCCTTATTTCTATATTTCTCCTAGCCTTGAGCACGAAGGCCGACTACTCTCAAGCAGTCACCTTTAGTACCTTTAAACTACAAGTCCGTATATGCGCTGTACTAAATAGTACCTGTAAACCTCCATGTTCTCCAGGTGTGAGGAATTCAAAAGCGGAGTTGTCATGATCTCTCGGGAATGGATTAGCCCGCTGCACTAATTCAGAGCCCGCTTTGACTGTCACGACATCCACTTATGGTATGTGCAGTCGATTTCTCCATTTCTCGTCTTACTAAAAATAGGCTTGAAGGCAACTTGTGTTGGATCTTGTTTTTGAAATCATCCTCGAGGAGTTATTAATCCAAAAAACTATTCGGTTAAATGGCTCGAGTTAAGTGGGATCCAATAAAATACCACTTAACCCATCCTACAGGCAATAAAACAAACATACAATAGAATAGAATAAAAACAGAGGTGAGTCCTAAACAGACCTGATAGAAGCTCTATGCATGTCATCGCGCCTAGGCGGCGAGCTCCTACTGTAAAACCCACGATTCGAGTCAGGGTTTTATATTCAGAACCGGTCAGTTAGACCGTTATTTTTGAGTCGAGTCAGTTTCAGAACACGTGTACTGAGCCGACACCGGTCTCATGTATGAGCCATGAGGGTCATGTGTACCTAAGTATATGATGATAACGTCATGAACATAGCAGAAAAGAATGAGTTATCAGAATATATGAGAGTATGCAGTTCATTTTTTATTATTATGATATATAATGGATTGTAGAATTAGTTTTAGGCTGTTACCCGCGTTAGGATGCGTTACGGGCATTTTGGGTGGGTTGATAGTTCTAGAGCATATCATTATGATTTTTGGTGTTGTTTGATTTTGTGGGATTTTTCCCAAATTTTTTTGGAATTTTTTTGATTCCTAGTGACCTTCCCCGACCGGAACGGAGGCCAGCGCCGCCCAAATCGGCCGGATTCTTCCCCCATCGCCGCCGCTCTATTTTATGCTTTTTCCGGTGAGCTATTACCTCCATTGGTAGTGTCGACCTCGTAGATGAGTCGGGCTCGCTGAGCCGGTTCCAAGGGTACCTAACACAACCACTTTCCGACTAGTAGACGCCGCCAGCGACTATTGCCGGAAAACCGCCAAAAACCGTCAAAAACCAGAATTTCTGGAATTCGCCGGAATTCACCGGATCTTCCGCGGGGCTCACCCAATCGAGCCCGTTCGAGCTTCAGACGCCGATGAGCGCCAAATTTGAGCTCCGAGACACGCGACGAAACCCTAGCCGTCGCCAGTCTCATGTATGAGCCATGAGAGTCATGTGTACCTAAGTATATGATGATAACGTCATGAACACAGCAGAAAAGAATGAGTTATCAGAATATATGAGAGTATGCAGTTCATTTTTTATTATGATATATAATGGATCGTAGAATTAGTTTTAGGCTGTTACCCGCATTAGGATGCGTTACGGGCATTTTGGGTGGGTTGATAGTTCTAAAGCATGTCATTATGATTTTTTTGGTGTTGTTTGATTTTATGGGATTTTTCCCATATTTTTTAAGAATTTTTTTACGACTTAAATATTATTTTTGACTCGAGTCGAAGACGAGTCAAGTAATATTTACAAGTTTGCCACCACACACCCGCTGTCGTGGACGCCCGCCCAGCCACCGATCATCACCCCCTAGCTCGGCCACGACGTTGCTGTGCCACCCCGACCAGCCCCGGCCGCTGCCAACCCACCGTGACATCGGAATCGCCGTGCTAGCGCCGCGGCCAAGCTTCGGTCGCGTCGCCAATTTTGCCGCCGGCGACTATCGCCACCAAGATCAGGGGGTCGCCTCAGCACCACCGACTGCCCAGTGACCTTCCCCGACCAGAACGGAGGCCAGCGCGGCCCAAATCGGCCAGATTCTTCTCCCATCGCCGCCGCTCTGTTTTATGCTTTTTCCAGTGAGCTGTTACCTCCGTTGGCCGCGTCGACCTCGTAGATGAGTCGGGTTCACCGAGCCGGTTCCGAGACACGCGACGGAACCCTAATCGTCGCCGATTGTCGACAACGTGAGGTATAATTACCTCTGATTGATTTATTTAAAATTGATGATAATTGTTAGCATAACATGCTAGGGTTGATTAATTATCATGATTAATACCTTGACC
This sequence comes from Piper betle, assembly GCA_033002965.1. NCBI lineage: Eukaryota > Viridiplantae > Streptophyta > Magnoliopsida > Piperales > Piperaceae > Piper > Piper betle. Next base: position 41,108 of record JAURVB010006526.1, on the reverse strand, counting down.
ATGAATAAAGTAAAGATGTGCATGATGAGATTATTAGTTAATGAAGTAAGTGATCTAATGAGATGAATTGTGTATGAGCATGCTAATCTAGTACGATGCAACTTAGAAGAACAGAATAAAATATGGTATGAATAGTTTGAGTTAGGATTATTTACTCTTATAATTATCTGATTGTTATTTTGATGGATGATCTTGTGGTTGCATTGTGTGTGATTCATTGATTTTGATGTATCATGTAGTTAGTGGGCGTTAGTATTTAGTTTTGATGTGTAGGTACGGAGTAGGAGCTCGCCGCCTAGGCGCGATGACATGCTTGGAGCTTCTACCAGGTCCGTTAGGACTTCTCTCTGATTTTTATAATCTTTTCTATTGTATGTTTGATTTATTGTCTGCAGGACGGGTTAAGTGGCATTTTATCGGATCCCACTTAACTCGGGCCATTTAACCGAACATTTTCCTGATTAATAACCCCTCGAGGTTGATTTTGAAAACAAGATCCACCAAAAGTTGCCTTCGGGCCTATTATATAACTCCCTACCCAAGCCTATATATATATATAGTTTTCGCGTTTTTGTGAGACGAGAGATGGAGAAATTGACTGCACGTACCATGCAGAGGATGTTGTGACAATCAAAGCGGGCTCTGATTAGTGCCAGTGGACTGTTCCATTCCCGAGGGATCCCGACAACTCCGCGTTTGAGTTCCTCACACCCGGAGAACGTGGAGGTTTACGGGAGGTAAGGAGAGGGATTAGGATAAAGTTTCACGAGAAGTACTGAAAAAGAAGTGTCGAGAGCGGCACAGTACCAGCAGCAGATCAGTAAGTTCGGGATGCTACCGGGTCTGCAGCCCAGTGGCTCCTCAGTAGTGCCCTTCAGAGTGTTCACGTGGAGTATATGTTGTTTTCTTTCATATGTGAGTTTGCTCTCATAACCAGTTTGTTATAGTTATTTTCTTTTCGGACCAGTAACGCTTGTTACTGACGTTTTTCCTATATATATGTAGGTGATAAGCACGAGATGGATGTGCCGGCCAGGACGGAGGAGCAATAAGGTCTTCTGCACACACATATTGGGTGATTAAATGTTTAATGTTTTGTTTATGATGTTATTTTATAAACATGTTATGATTAAATATTTGAGGCATGACAATGATATGAAATGAAATGATCAGAGTAGCGCAGCAAAAGTGTGATGGGTTAGGACCCAAAGTTCAGAGAATGATGAATATAGTAGATTAGATGTCTGTGTGAATGCTAGTGTTGCTATGCGTATATATGTTTGAATATATGATTTTAACAGGGTGGCCCCTAATTGCATTTTTAGGGGAAATTCTTTTCCTTTCGTTTTCGAATTTTTACTAATTTTGATTGTAATTGTGTTGGTGTGAAAATTGGTTGCATGTCATCGATATAGTATCTTGTTAGGGTTTTATGCATTCATACATACATATAGCAAGTTGGATCTTCATCTTAAGATGCTGAGATTGGATCCACACGAGTTAGGTTCGGGTTAGCCGACCTAACAGTGGCCTGCAACATGTCGGTTTGGTTCACGAGTGTGAACCAGATTTGGGGTGTTACACCTACTCCGTACCTACACATCAAAACTAAATATTAACGCCCGCTAACTAAATGATGCATCAAACTCAGCATGACCAATACACACTCACAATACAACCAACATCAATCAACAATCAAATAATCATAAGTATGAAAGAAATTCTAACTCCTATTCATACCAATCTTATCGTATTTTTCTAAGTTACGTCGTAATCACTTATCATGCTCTCATTAGATCACTTACTCTTCATTCACACTTAATCTCATCATGTAACTCATCGTTTCATCCATAATTAAGCATTATTCACATCAATAAATCAACCCTAGCATGTTGTGCTAACAATCAACAAGTTTAAATTATAAAATTGGAGGTAATTATACTTCACGTCGTCAACAATCGGCGACGACTAAGGTTCTATCTCGTATCTCGGAGCTCAAATTCGGCGCTCTTCAGTATCTGAAGTTCGATTGGGATCGACTCGATGAGCTCTACAGAAGATTCGATGAATTCCAGTGAATCCAGTTTTCCGGCACGTTTCAGTGGTTTTTCAACGGGTTTCAGTGTTTTTGTGACAGCTTCTAGTGGCAGTCGCCGACAACGTCTACTGGCAGGAAAGCAATGATATTGGGTACCATTAGAACCGGCTCAATGAGCCTGACGCGTCTACGGCATCGACATGGTCGGTGGAGGTGGCGACTCACTGAAAAATAGCTAAAATAGTGGTGGCGGCTATGGATGACTTGATTCGGTCGGCCTAGGTGGCGACGGCCTCCGCTCTAGCTAGGAAAGGTCACTGGATGTCGAGGCGACCACCCAATCATGGCAGTGATGGTCACCAGCGGCGCGATCGGCGACGAAAGCGCAACACAAAGGTGCAACTTTCTCGCATCCCGGCGGCCAGATAATGGTCAGGCTTGATCGAGGCAGCACAGCAATGCCGTGGTAGGGCTAGGCGACACCCATCTGCGGCAGGGTGGTGTCCACAGCAACGACAACGATGCTGCACGGGGGTGGCATCGGGGCAAGGGTTTGGGGAAGAAGGTGTTGGGAGGGAAGAAAAGGGCCGGTGGCAAACTTATAAATATTACTTGACTCTTCTCTAGCTCGAGTCAAGACTAATAATTAAATCGCCGTAAATCCTAAAAAAATTCCATAAAAATCGGGAAAAATCCTATAAAATCAAACAAATACCAAAACATCATAATGATATGCTCTAGAACTATCAACTCACTTAAACTGCCTGTAACGCGTCCTAATGCGGTAAACGGCCTAAAACTAATTCTACGATCCACTGTATATAAAAATAAAATAAAGAAAAATAACTGATATACTATTATATATTCTGATAACTCATTTTATTCTACTCTGTTCACGATGTTATTATCATATAATTGGGTACGCATGACTCTTATAGCTCATACACGTGACTGATGTCGGCTTAGTAGACGTGTTTTGAAACTGACTCGACTCAAAAATAACAGTCGAACTGACCGGTTCTGAATATAAAACTCTGACTCGAATCATGAGTTTTACAGTACATCTGTTCGGCTTGACTCAACTCAAAGCTCGATAATTAACATTAGATGCAATAGTTTATATGTTTTTTATATAACTATTCACATAAAATATTAAAAAAAATTACATTATAATACTAGTTTTACATGATAATATAATAATTTTGTTCTTGAATAAATTATTTGACATATAATTGAATCGAAATTAGGCTATTTAAACTTTTATAATTAGTTTTATTTTAAGTTATATAGAGCTTTAGGTTTCTCGTATTCGACCCAACTCAAATTTGTTGTGTCGACTCAAACTTAAAATGTACGAGTCGAGTTTAAGCATGGTTGAACTCTGTTCGACTCGCTTGATTAGCAATTAGCACCCCCTATTAAAAATAAGATTCATTATTATAAGGTTAAACTACTGATCATGGTGTTTTGAGAAATGCAGTTTTTTTTATAAAAAATATTCCCAAATTAAGAGCTCAAATTATGTAGTAAATAAATTTACCAAGGCTCGTGAGTGTGCAATTTGACTTCTTTCTCCTCCGCGTTAGCATGTCGGGTCTTTAGACTCAGCTTTGAGAGGGGGAATTGCTAACATACACATTTTATGTACTCTTCCTGTAATGCATACTTAAAATATTTGTATACACGCCATATGGCAAATTGCGTACTTTATTTTTTTGGATATTATTAATGATACTGTTGTGGGTTTTTTCGCCCGCGCACACGAGCGGACATTAAGCGAAACCTATTAAAGAAAGGTGCTTCAGTAGTTTAAAGCAAAATGGCTGCTAAGCTGAGTTTGTCGTCTCCAAATTACACGCACAATGGGATTAAACTTTGTGCTAAACATATGGAGAATAATAAAGAGGAGAAGTAGCAGCGCCCCAGCCCTTGCCTCCAAGCTCCCTGGCCGCCGGCCAGGTCTTCACCACGTCGAGGCCAAGCACTCACCGGAACCGGAGCACCCTCTTCCCCGGTGACGCCGAACTGCGCCGCCGCTGCTAATTGCGGGACCGGGTGTACCAAAGTCGGAGGGTATTTATAGCTTAGTCCGGTGGAGATCGAAGCCCGGTGGGAAGTGGGTACCAACGTCACATTGCCACTCATCTGACTCGTCTCCAACATCCAGATCCGTCATCGGGGCCTGTGAAGACGAGAAGCTTCCACTTGTCTTTGGCTTTGCAAGTTCGAGATCTGACTTTTCCGGCAACTTTCCGGCCGACCCCGACCGTCCCAGACGAGGCCGAGACTACTCGTGTGAATACTGAAGTGCCCTGTCCAAGACCAGGCCTTTCCCCTACTCCGTAGACGGCCCTCATAGCGGGAAAATTACCGCGAAGACCCGGCCGGAGAAGAGACGAACCCAAAGCTACTACACGCCGCCGACCTAGAAGCCGCCTTCTGGACAAATCCGGTGACCTGCGGCCGTACCACCACGTCCAAGAGACTCATCTCACATCCGGAGACAATCCTCGACAAGCCCTGCAGGAGTCCTCGTTTCCGTTCGCCTGAAAACGCCCCGAAAAATCCGGCAATAGCTTTAGGCAATCTCACCGCAGGAAGCCGCCGTCTCAGACCATGGTTCGACTCCCCTTGCTGAGGCCAACGGACATGGGATGTCTCCAGACCATACTGTCTCTTCCGTTGTCATCGCCGTTGCAGAGAATCCATTGGACCCACTAGTCGCCCGTGCCACTTGTGCCAGCCTAAGCTTATAGCGCACCGCACACCGCTTTTTACCCGGCGCACCCAGTTCCGGCCTAGTTTGTGTACGCCACTTGGTTCAGCCGCTCAATCCGAGCCCGGTTCACCTGTTTTCCAACCCAAAGCCGGTCCGATTCAACTCTTCATTCAGGTACAATCTGACCATAGTTGTAAAAATCGGAATCGAAATCGGAATCGGAATCCGTTTTCGAAGGAATCAGAATCGGAATCGGAATCGGTCTAAATCGGATAGGAATCAGTTCAGTTGAATCGGCCTAAATCGGTCATATACAAAAATTTTAACTTAATCTAAATCAAAATTAATGGGTTATTAGTATAGAATATGTCATTTTAATGTAATTTTTATGTTATAATGTGTATTATATTTTATGATATTTTTTCATATTTTTTTGGATTTTTTTAAAATATCTGGAGCTAGTTATTATTTTTGATTCGAGTCAGAGTTGAGTCAACTTTTAATTACGAGAATGTCATTTATATTTCATCCATTTTTTCCCCGTCGTCGCTGCCGCCGTCGCCCCCGCCCCGCCGCCCAATTGCCCCCTATCCCGCCCCGTTGCCGCCCTCACTGCCCTATTGCCCTGTCGCTCCCCCTCCTTGCCTTCCGCCCCGTCGTGCCGCGCCGCCCCGAAGCCGCCCTAGCAGCTCGCCCCGCCCGGCCTCGCCGCCCCGAAGCCGCCCTCGCAGCTCGCCCTGCCCCGCCTCGCAGCCCTATCGCCTCCCTCGCCGCTCGCCGTCACCGCCCCGTCCCACGCCGCCGTTGCCCCCCAACCCCGGCCCCCCGGTCGCCCGTCGCCAACTAGAATCGGCCGATTCTAGCCAATTCTGAAATCGGCTCGAATCGGGTAAAATCGATTTGAATCGGCCGATTCGCGGACCGATTCGAGCCAGACCGATTCACGTTATTTTTTAAATCGGATCGCCACCGATCCAATTTAAATCGGCCAATTCCACGACCGAGTTATACAACAGTAAATTTGACAACCTTTTCGTACTTTGATTTGCCCGAAACTCTGTATCACACCATTTTCAACGCAACGGTGTGGTTCATTTCTTCATCAAAACATCTGGAAGAGTCAACACATTAAAAACAAGAAAAATCTATTTTGATTGTTAATTGTAAAAATCATCAAATAGTGAATTGTGAGCTAAGACTCACCAATAAATTCACATTAACAATGTGAAACCACATGAAAAAATTCATTGCTTCTTATTTTTATGTTATGTTATTAAATAAGTCACGATTTTAATGATAAGGGTATCTTGAGTCAACCATATCTTGACTCACCTCACACACAAGCGCGAGCGAATGAGCAATAATTTGTGCACAAACATCTCCGTTCTCCATCTCGTGCCTCCACTGGAGACCTAAGCAAAGGTTGGAGGGTTGCTGATAAGTCGAGCACAGATTGCAAAAAGAGAAGACCTTGCTGAAGATGTCATTCTGGAGTTCAAGGCGGTCAAAGAATTAACTTCCCCTTTCAGGGATTTTATTTTAGAGGCAATTGCCTGGGGATAGGTCCATACTTCAAAGCAGTCATTCAACACATGACAAGCTATGAAGCCGAACAAAAGCTCCTTCATCCTTCCACCAGCAAATTAGCAGCCGCAGCTAACACACCTGACGGCCTTGCCCATGCAAGTGTACCGGTAAACCAATTCGATCCAGCTTTCCAGCACAAGATTTTTTAGCACCACTTTGCCACCAAGTTCAATGCAACGTCTACACCGCATCCACAACCTTCCTCTATGCCTAGAGCACAGTCAGCCTCTAGTCCAAGTGTCTAACCTTCCAGCTCCACGAAGTCATATGCCTATCCAGTGTCATTTTCGCCACGCTAGGCCGCACGTGGTTTCTGTGGACCTCCACCAGCATGTCATCCTCTTTATCCAGTGCCTTGGCCAAGATATGGAACGAGTCCTCCACTTTACTACCCTCAAGCACCAGTGACTCCACATGCCATTCCACAGACTTCTCCCTCAGATCAAAGCTCATCAATACCTGACATTTCTGAAGAGAGGTTTGAGAAGATCATGTCAAAGATCAAGGCTCCACAAGAGAAGATGAAAGAAGATGAAGGAAGATGAAGCCAAAAGAGCAACAAAGCACCGAGTATCTCCACCAAAAGAAGCAACTCATACCCCAAGGGGCAAGAAGATCCAATCCCTGGAGCGTCGACCAATTCTCTCGTTGAAGCCTAGACCTCTCCTTACTTCAGAGCCACGACCAATCCTGGACGTTGAACGAAGGCCAACTTCTGAAGATGATTCAACACTTATTCTCCTCAGAGAATCAACACTGGAAGAACTAGTTTTACCACTTACCTCATTAACACATGTTCCATTGATCAAGCCATGCATTCCACCAAGTTCAAAGCAATTGCAAGAAAAAGAAGATACATCTGTCACTCTACCTACCACATCAGCCCTGTCGCAACATCAACAAAATTGTTGCTCGACACTGCCAATTCGACTGAAACACAACTCGTACTACCTTGGCAATCCACCCCACTAAAAGTGACTTGCAGCCTTTGTCTCCTAAAGCATCTCAAGCTGTTCGCTCGATTCCTTTGCAACGTGCGCAGAAGATCAACCTCATGCCATAACATGGATAAATGATGTCATTAGTGGTTTCTTGATTCTTCCCCAATCCTAATGGTGACAACAAATTGGAGGCAAGGTTGGGTGTAGATGCCTTAGTCGATGTCAAAGCCCCAACAAGTTGTGATTTTCTTGACATTGATGATCCTATGATTAATGAGAGTTCCCATAATCATCCCGCTTTGGACACGCTACATACAGTTCAGATGCTTGGGGTCTCCATTACATTAAACTTAATTATAATTGAAAGCATGTTGAAGATTTTCAAAGCTACCCCAAGGCTAGTGCTAGCTCCATCATGGAAACATCCTGCCAACTACTTTTACCTCTTAATTTGGGGCTTCAACCTTACATTCTTCAGCAAATATACTCTTCGTGCTCCATTATCAAGTTTCTGCTTTGACCCGGGAGGGGTCATCCTCATCTTTGTATGGCTAGTTATTGCAAAAAAAAAAAAACACAAAAAGCAACAAAAAACAAAAAAAAGTTTAAAATAAAAAAAATATATAAAATAAAACAAAATGAAAAAAAAGTGCTGAAAAAAAATGAAAAAAAAAACGTATTACAAAATCGTATGTCGACCAATCATTGAACTATGTAATTTGTTACTTTTTGCAGGTAACAAGTCCACGGGAGTAATGAATATTTTGCCGACCACACTTTTTTAAGTTGATGAAGGTGCTAATGTTTACATTAGAATTTTTATTAGCAATGGAGCCCATGTAGATTAATGAACAATTACGTTATTATTACACGGTGACAAGGATCTGCATGCATGCATGGAATGAACAACACGACCACATCATCATAATGTGGCTGCAACGAAGAGGAGGTGGAGGGCTTGTGGTACTGTTCAACTTCATCTTCTCCTATATTTATCAACTCCTCTTCATTCTGGGGACAATTTAACAGCCTTCCCTCCCCGGAAACTCTGTACCCGACTGTTTTTCGACATTTTGTATGCAACGGTGGGTCTATTTCTTCGTCAAAGCATCAAGAAGGCCAGTTTTAAGCCTTAAGAAATGTGCACACTCGAAGTCAACACATAGCAACAAAAATCTATTTAGATCATAAATTGTAAAATCATCAAATAGTAAATTGTGAACGATGACTCACTATAGACTACTGACTTATGGATTCACATTGAACTGCTTGGAATCACATAAAAAATCGTCTTATTTTTTATTTTTATGTTGTGTCGATAGATAACTCACGATTTCATTGATAATAATGCTTTAGGTCAACCCTATCTCTACTTACCCCACACACCAAGTCACAACCTTCCATTGAACGAAGACGCAAAAATTTGTGCTCAAACAACATCCCATGCACAATCGACCAATTCATAAAGCTGATTATGCTTGATGCGTCATGAGTACTACTCCATATCTAATTCTGTACAAGGTGCCTGCTAAAGTACTTAAAAGGGCTTAACATTCAATTGATATTGGACAAACATGACTTGGAAAACCATTAGCAAGAAGTTTAGAATAACTCTTGAGGAAATAAGTGGAAGGATTAGAAACTAAGAGAGACAAAGGGGATAGTGGAGTGGACTTGTGCGGTGTTAAATACATCTGGGCCCATGCTGCCTTTTGTACCAACACTGCAACTTGGTAATTGCTCGTATGCATCTCCTCCCTTTTTGTTTTCTACCCACCATATCTATTATCAAACATTCATTTAGCATAAGAACCTCAATATATATATATATATATAAAATAGGGGATAGGAGAAAACGCAAGATAAACTAGTTTAATCACAATCCAAATTATTATAGTATTTATTTTAAATATAAACAGGCAAAACTCTAACTCAATCTCAAATACATAAGGCTTAAAATCCAGCAAAACTCTCTTATATTAAAAATATTAAAATAAATAAATATTTATGACGCCATTGAATTATTATTGTAGGGCCACAATCAATTCTAACACAAAAAAGGTTAAAACATATTGACAGTAAAAGAATATACTAAAAAGGTTCATTGCTCTATAATCAAGATCAGCTTCACTAGTAAATAATTGAGTCAAATAAAATAAAATATAAGCCCTAAAAAATAGTTTTGAAGCCTCCAAAGTTCGATTAGAAAAGGTGTCATTTGTTTGAAATAACGTTTAAGCAACTTAATTTAAAGATGAAATAATTTTCTTTTTCTTTTTAAGACAAGTGGGTTAGTATTCTACACATGCACCAAATAAAAGGTAAAGATTTAGTTTTAAAATGAAAATAATAAATAATAAATGTAAAATTTCATAAATAACCACATTTCAAAGTTTTCTTTCTAAAATAGCCAAGTTTACAAAATTATATAAGAAATAATCATTTTTAAAATTTTCATATCAATTATGACCAAATTCTATTATTTTTTAAACAATGATAAAAATACTCATAAGATTTATTTTTACTAATACCAAAATATATAACACTTATAATTTGTTACTAACTTTATGTATAAAAATAAAAAAATTAGCTGATAAATATTAAATACAATATAAAATTATATTATTGATGAGCTTAAAAAGTAGAAAAAATATTTTTTTATCAAATTTTGGATAATTAAAGAGAAATTTAAATTTTAGACCATCAAAAATAAAATAAAATTTGAGATGTTTGAAATTTTAATTTGAAATTTTCACATTTTTAGTAAAAATTAAAACATTTGTTTTATCTAATAATTTTTTATTATGAATATTTAAAAAATATCATTCATTATATAAAATACAAAAAATATGTTTGTACAATTTTAAAATTAGAGTAAGGGTATTTATGTTAATAAAATAAATATCATGAGTAAAAAATTCTTAAACTATATGAATTAGCTATACGTGAAATAAAAATTTGAGATATGATTATATTTAATATAAATTTAAATTTTTGATTATTTATGATAGAGAATATTAAAAATTGGTTATTTATAATATTTTACGTAAAATAAAAAAGAGAAAATAAGTTGTAAGAGCTCAAAAATGATTCATGTATTATTTTAGAATAATATTGTATGTTATTTTGGAACTCATAAGGTTATGTATAATTATCATAAGGTTATATAATCCAAAATGAGAGATTATTAAATGTTGGACATAAATATTTATATAAATCTATAGTTATATCATATGCTGTTATTTAAGATTAACATAAATTCAATTGATCTATTAAAGTTAAGGTTTATGAGTCATTAATATAGGTATGGATTTAATGTGTAAATACCATTTTTATAATTTCTTTTTTATGATGAGTTAAATTAAAATTATGAAAACTAAAGTCATAATAGAGAGTTATGGTCAACGAATTTATATGCAATTTTTGTTCGGCATCCCATCAATAGATACCTAGCACAACATTAATATTTAGTTTTTGGACAAAAATATTAATTTGTAAGTGGTACTCAATGCAATAATTAAATATGAACAATAAATCCTATCAAATAATAAAATTTCCGTTGGGCCAATTTATTATTCACATAGAATCTTGATAATTATCTCTTATTTATTATTACAAATAAATATATAATTCTGTCAAATATTAACTTTCCTTTAAGCTGATTAATGTTCTTATAAATCAAATACTCACAACCATCTTAATATTAAAAAATAAATTAATTTTCATAAAAGATGTTACTTTGATAACATATTGTAGTCCTTAATAAATTTTAAAATATAAATCATAACTTAACCATAATTTGAATTTAATAATCTCAAATATCATAAAATTAAAAAAAGTTATAAATGTATCTTTATTTGAAAATTTTTAAAATTTTAACCTTTTGTAACTTTATTTTCCTCATTTGATATTTTATCAAAAGAGGACCTTAATTTGGGAATAAATATCCTATATATAAATTTCTTGTGTTTTCCTTTAATTCTAATTTGTGAAAATAACAATAATTAGTATTAAATTTTGAAAGCTCCCAATATATTTAAGACCATATCAATTTATTATTATTTTGAGATCCTGCATCTTTAGATCTGGATGAGATATGAAATTGGACAATCTAATTAATCCCCAATGATTTAATACGTTAGAAACTCCAATTTTGGTTGGCCCGAGGCAACAATAAAACCAACCAACTAAGGTCTAATACCACTGTTGGGTTCATTAAGCCCCTAAAAGAGACTTACAATAGATTTCATAAATCTTTCTTAATCCAAATTCAATGCTAGTTTTTAATATCAAAATTTTTGGACGATGGAATGTGAGAACGAAAATTATATATAAATTTGGGGATCATAACCCTCTATTTATAGGTTTAGTTATCATAATTTTAATTTAACTCATTATAAAAGAGAAATTACAAAATAATATCTATACGCCTAATCTATATATATATTAGTGACCTATAAACCTTAATTTTAATAGATCAATTAATTTTATATCAATATTAAAAACAATATATAATACAATTCTATATATATATATATATATATATATATATATATATTTGTGTCTAACATCTAACATTATGTCTAGATGAAGCAAGGAGAACATTGAAGGATCTCCAAGATAAGGGTGATGGTTGACCCACCTCACTAGACTATACACCCTGCATAATTAATAGTTTTGGCCTTTCGATCAATTAACATGATAATCATAAATGAATAAACTTTAACCGGGAATTCTAGTAATGAGGGTAAATATAATGATAGATTCTTCGAGTTGGAAAGGCCGAACGGGTATCTCCGAATAAACGGAATTGTCATGGACAGTCAACACAGAGTGGAGACCCCAAACACATGAATCTCTCCCACCTTCTTCACCAATTGCCAGTTACCGATTTACACGCATGACGGGACAAAAGGGTGCTTTCGTCAACCTTCACATCGTTATTCCAATCCAACTCTTCCATTGCTTAAAGGGTCATCCTTCCCTACTGCTGCCCTTCGTAGAAAGAAGCAGCACTGCAGCTTCCAATGCTAACTCTGCCTCCTCCACACATCCACGAAATCTTTTGACACTTCACGCACAAATCTATCATTCTAGGTAACCATTTCTGTTCCACACGTTTTGATATGCTTATTACATCTCTACTTTGACGACATGTCGGTGTGACTTTTTAGTTTCCCAGTGCTTTTGTGATGTACTTGTTTTTGTTTATGTTTGTTAGCATGTTTTGTTCTTGTTTCGTATATGGTCTTTGAATCGCAATGCTACTGTTCTCCACGATTCACTATCGTTCTGATTTTTGGGCTCTGCTCTAATTTGAGCCCTGGTCGTTGACAGAGAAGATAAGGAAAAGTACTGCATTCCCATACTTACGTGTATTATTTCCTCACCGGCATAAGAGACAGGAGCGTGACTACTGCAGCTCCCTCCCTCCTTTGTCACCATTTCTTCGTTTTTTTGGGTTGCGAATCTCAATTTATTTTATGTTACCGTGAGTGATGATGTCTTTCAAAAATAAGCCATTTACATATTTTTCGTACTTAAGTACAATGAGCATGTATGTATGGAGTCGGTAAGGGCATTTAGCTATCAAAATTTTTTTATTTATAATTATATAAATCCCAATTTAGAACCCATGCCCAACATATTAGGTGGAAGAAGAAGTTATAATGACCATGTACTCTTTTCTAGTAATCAAGTGCTACAATATGCGGTACTTGTTTTGGTGGAAGTGCTTGCGTTATTTATAAGCGGGTTTTTTCTCTTAGTATGATCCAAGATTGTGGCATAACAAGCATGAAAGATTTGAGGTGACAGATATGTATTCTGTTATCGTGGTCGGATATTAACATGATCTGGTAATTGGTCCTGGGGTATACAATACAGGATAAGTTGAGAAAGCGAAGCAGAAGCTAGGACCTTGGTCGATGTTTTGGCCGTCTATTTCCGCCGAAGGGCACATGTGATGTGAGGCGGAAAGGCGCTTTAGCAGGCTTTTGTAAGGTACGTTTTAAAGGTGTTGCCCACTGGTCACTGTAGTCCATATAGCATTGCAGAGCTTGAAAATTTTCCCCCAAAAAAATTCTACTCTCCTTTTTACAGTTAGGATAGTCACATCTTAGAAGAACATTGAAGTGTGTTATTCTGGCATCATGAGTGGAAGTTCTTAGTGCATGTTATATATAACACAACTGGTCATGGTATTTTTTTTTTTTTAAGTTAGTACTGCCAGCGTTTTGCTAATTGTTGTCCAATTTGTGTATCGCTGTTCTAAACCATCGAAGAGTGGGGCAAGTGGTCATTCTATCGTGTCACTACTAAAATGAATAGCCATTGACCTACCGGGGTCTTTGCTGCTACAGTTCACAACAGAGATGTACAGAATACAGATCCAAGTGACTTGTGAGCTTTTTATGCTGTGTCTTCGTCTATTGGATAATGAGGAATCTTGTTGAGGCTTGGCGTTGGTGATTCTCTCATTGTGTTGTGGTCCATTGCCGTCCATTTGATAAAAGTTGCATGATACCCACACCAGGGCTAGTGATATGCAACATCATCGCATATATATGAGCTTTGTGGTAGGTATTCTCCAACTTGGTCTGATGATGATTTTGGGTTCCAATAAAGGTTTGGAGGCATCTTTAGGCAATAGGCTGGAATACGAATATATTGATCATGCCGGTTTGCTTCTATGTTATTGCCTTTTTAAACACTGAAAAAAAGTTGGTAATGGATTTTATGATTCCTAGTGTGAGGACCCGAGACCGCACATTCCATCCATGCCAATTCTTAAAGGTGGAGAATAATAACGTGAGGACGCTATTTTGGCAATCTGCCTCAACTGCTGGAATAAAGCATGACCAAACGTACCAGTGTTGTACATCTCTTATAGGCCAGACACAAATCTAACAAGAAGTATTCTCAGCCTATAACAAGTCTGCTATATACGGGATTCAATATAGTAACCTGGACTCAGAAGATGTAGCTAATCATGTATTAATTTTTACAAATTTACATAGAGAGTAAAATGATAAACGTGCGTAGGGTAACTAATCAGCCCTTATAGAAGTCCAATCTAAATCAAAATCATTGATTAAGAAGCAGTTTTGAAGCTTATTAATCATCTTGTGATATTTTCTGGTGGCGCAGGAAGTAATCACTGAGCTGACCTTCTGATGGGGAAGGCATATTGGCCTTACTTTGACCCCGAGTATGAGAATTTGAGCCATAGAATTAACCCGCCAAGGTATTTGCAAACAAATATTACGACTTAATTCAATATTGAAATGCATTATTTTTTTAACAAAATGTTTTCCTCTGATTATCAATGACTTATGGTTACATTCATGCAAATTCAATAATACAGTGAATGTGGAGGTGGAAATGTTTAAAGAGATCAGACTCCTTGATTTTCCTTTTTTCTTCAGTTTACTCTAATGACTGCGCGTAGGGAAATCTTGCCGGAGTTAAAAGAAGAAGGAAATATACATAGAAGCTGGTTAATTTCTTTTCTGTTCAAGTGTTCATGTTGTTCGTTTTGCAGGGTTTCAATTGATAATGCAACCTGCAAAGAATGCACACTTGTGAAGGTAAGTAATTCGTAGCTGGGCTCCTGTTAGAAAAAATGAAACATGAGAAGAATGCCCCATGGTTCATAACAATATATACATTTTTAAGTTGAAACATCCTTCTCATTGCACTTTAAAAAAATTGGTTGTGGATGCAGGTGGATAGTGTCAACAGGCATGGTATACTCTTGGAAGTCGTTCAAGTCCTCATCGATTTGAACCTCACCATCTCGAAGGCTTATATTTCTTCCGATGGAGAATGGTTCATGGATGGTAATCAGCTGTTGGAACCAATTACTCTTTTTCACTCACTCCGTCTTTGTAGTCTCTTAATTTTCCACTTCATTTGTAAGCCGGTGTTTCTATATTACTCTCTGCTGCTTATTGCAGTCTTCCATGTGATTGACCAAAATGGCAACAAGGTCACCGATACGGAGACTATCCAACACATTGAAAAGGTACATCCAAACACTCGAGTTTTAAGTTTTAACCATAATTATAAATACCTTATTATATATATCGACTAGTTCCAACCGTAAATCAATTTCCGAGAGCTACAAATTGGCATGTCAATTGGGCAGGCACTTGGGCCCAAAAGCTACAAAATGAATGGAGAAGGGAAGGCATGGAAGAGAGTTGGGGTCCGCTCAATTGGAGACTACACCACAATCGAGCTAGTGGGCACCGATCGGCCGGGCCTACTGTCCGAAGTCTCGGCCGTCCTAGCCAACCTCCATTGTAATGTGCTGGGTGCCGAAATGTGGACACACAACACTCGTGTGGCCTGCGTCGCCTACGTCAACGACGAGGCCAATTGCCGGGCCGTCGATGATCCGGCAAGGCTGGCAGCATTGGAGGAGCAGCTGAGGAATGTTCTACGCGGGTGCGAAGACGACGATCGAGGGTTCGGCACCCGTATATCGGCTGGTTCCACCCATCCGGACCGTAGGTTGCACCAGATGATGTTTGCGGACAGGGACTTTGAGGTGGAAGCTAGTGAGGCCCAGGAACTAGGCGGTGGTGGTCCGATGCCTATGAGACCCATTGTCACAATTGGCTGTTGCGAGGATAGGAGATACTCTGTGATAAACGTCCGGTGCAAGGATCGGCCTAAGCTCTTGTTTGACATTGTGTGCACACTTACAGACATGGAGTATGTCGTGTTTCATGCGTCTATCTCGTCTCAGGGTCCGATGGCACTCCAGGTATATATATGTATATACGTCTCATTTGAGTTACATTGTAAATGGTGTGAAACTTTTTTCTTTTAAAGAAAATGGAGTGAAACATTTATATATGTAGAGGGATGCAAATGATCTAACTTTTAGTGTTTCTGCATTAGGAGTACTTCATTCGTCATATAGACGGTGATACACTAGAAACTGCAGGCGAACGAGATAGAGTCATCAAATGTCTCGAAGCTGCAATTCTGCGTCGAGTGACCGAGGTATCAAACTGATGATGGACATACATAATATCAAATCTACCTTTGCAATGCTCCATTAATTAATATCTTCTTTAATTGTAAATATTCAATAAACGAGGATATTATTGTGGAATTTGAGCTGTAGGGAGTGAGCTTGGAGCTGTGTGCAGCGGACCGAGTGGGGCTGCTATCGGAGGTGACGAGGATCCTTCGGGAGAACGGGCTTACTGTGACCAGGGCGGGGGTGTCGACGGTGGGAGATCGGGCGGTGAACGAATTCTATGTAAGTGACGCTTCTGGGAATTCAGTGGACATGAAAACCATCGAAGTTCTTCGGCAGGAGATTGGCAACACGGTGAGGCTCAATGTGAAGATGATGCCGACAGCCGTTGCAGAGCCGACTCAGACCAGAAATTGGATCAAGACCAAGTTCTCCTTTTCCTTTGGGAGCCTCTTGGACCGCTTCTTGCCTCTCTGATCGTGAACTACTAGAGTTCCCCCTTCGAAGCAACAAATTACATGTCTCATAACTAAATATTGGGTAAATGCAGTTCAATAAGATCAGCGGAGAAACAGAGAACAGGAGGACCGAACTGTTGAGCTAGTATCATAATTTGAACACGTTTCAGTGTGCTGACCTTCGAGTTGTAAATTAAGCATTGAAGTTCATCGTCCACCTACTCCTTTGAGCGTTACAAGTGCTGCCTCTAAGATGATCACCCAAGTGTATCATTTTGTAAATGAAGCCTGAAGTTCATTTTCATTAGAACGATTTTAAAGCCATATCATTTGATAAAAATTTACCAATTAAATGAATTGAGTCGAGTTTAGTTTAGTTGCGTTCAAGCTTTATTCACTGGCCTTAGATTCGAGTCCGAGTCCAATCCGAGGTCATTAAACTTTAAACTAAGTCCAATTCTAAAAAACATGGGAAGCTAGAGTTTTATTTATTTATATTTTTTCTTTTATATGATTTAAGATAAAAATAATTTTACGAAAATAAATATTAATTTTATGTTAATTGTAAGCCTAATAATTTTTTATATCATTAAAATATAATTATATTTATTATTTTGATATTTACATAAATAACTATATATAAATATTTAAAATATTATACTTGTGCTTGCTTGATTCGATCCTAAATTATATTTATTTCTAATTTTTAGTGGAACTAAGTACAATACCAAAGAGTCATATTTGATTGAGGGTTATTAATTTATCTACCCTTATTAATAAAATGTGAATTCAACATTGACATTGACTAAAAGTATGAGATTTAACCAATCAAAATATAATAAAATAAAAAAATAAAAAGTCAAATTATTATAATTTATTTTTTATTCAATTAAAATTTATCGTTAAAGTTAAAATTAATCATAATTTATATCTTGGATATTAGATTGTGAAAAATTTACATTTTTGGCAAGAAGATACGATATTCACGATTTAACAGTGTCTTATCAAAGTTTTTCGGTGATATTTTTTATTTTAAAGTCGTAAACACGTTATATATGAGTTTGGGTGGAGAAGTGGTAACTAAAAAAAGAAGGGTCTGTTTGAGCAAAAAAATTCTTTAAAAAAAAGTGTCATGGGCTGTTTTTCCCCCAAGCAACGTGTCCCAAGCAACGTGTGAACTTCTTTTATTAATTAAAAAAGAAAACGATATAAGGATATAGATGCTTAATTGTGGCCTAATTTATTCGTGTTACAACTCATCCACCTTTTAAAAAATAAAGGAACCTAATATGATTCTTTATAAGGAAATCGTGACATGTTCAAACTAGTTTATAGCTGATATTCACACATAATAATTAATTTATTAAAAGAAATTAATTTCTAACTCGTTAACTTTCTAGTATTTATATAGAATGAATGGAGTAATAATTTTTATACATTATTTTGGATGATTGGCTCATGTTTAGAAACAGCACACTCTTCTTTTAAGAAAACTTCGGCCCAAATCCGCCCGACTATTTTATTTACCATTTTGCCACCTAAACCCATGGTATTTATAATTGTAATTCAAAATTACTATTAAATCGTAAAACTTTAATAAGAAATTATTAAATCGTAAAACTTTAATAAGAAATTATTAAATCGTAAAACTTTAATAAGAAATTATTAAATCGTGAATATTGTATCTTTTTACTATTAAATCATTAATTATTCTTAGATTAATTTATACTCTGTCTCGGATAAAAATTTTATTTATAAAATTAAAATTTACATGTAATTTTCACATGATGCGGCATTGAATATAGTTTTATCTTGAGTAGAATATTAGCATTGAGAGAATAATTAGGGGTGCTAATCGAGCGAGTGAGTCGAGTTCAACTTGTGTTCGAACTCGGTTGATGCTCAAACTGTTCGATCTCGACTCAGATCGAACAGTTTTGAACATATATGCTCGAGTTTAACTCGAATATCTTTTATGTGTTCGAGCTCGACTTAAGCTCGAATATACTTAAACTATTTAATTTTTCCGAGCTCGAACATAACTCGTTCGTGAGGTCGAAACCAGCTCGATTAAAAGTCAAAAGTACCTCATTTAAAAAAAATACAATACAACATTGAGGTCATCAACTTAAATACTTACCATCTCAACTATCTCACTTCTTTGTTATTATATTATGTGTAAATATATATAATATAATATAAAAATTATATTGTTATATTATTTTATCGAGTCGAGTTCGAGTCAAACTACTAGTCGAGTTACAAGTCGAGTTTGAGTTATAACCGAATCGAGTCTATTTGAACGTAACTTTGCTCAAGCACAACTTGTAAGATTCAAGTTCAAGTCGAGTTCGAGTTTTAGTATTTAAATATCAAATTTCGAGTCGAGTTAAGCATAACCGAATGCTAAATTATCGTGCAAGCTAGCTCACACAATTAACAACGTTAAGAATAACCAAACCCCTGTTGTCACAAACGTTGAAATCGGGCAGGGTAGAACACGGGCCTTTTGGACATTGACGGCTGACCACCTCTTCGCCGGACCTACAATGGCCGCCCCGGCCTCACCGCCGCCGCCTCCGGCGTCTCCGCCGCAAGGCGCATAACCTCACCCACGAAGAGCAGAAGGCGCTTCCTTCTTACCTCTCTTTCCAGGCAAGCGCTCTCTTTCGGTTCATTTTATTTTCCGGCGTAGATTGCTTGCATTACTCAAATTTCCATTATCAATATTTGTGCTTTGTTATGTTTTGGGTGTTTTGTGCACCTGGGATAAAAAATGATCTCCAAACTTCAAGTATTGATGGGTTGGTGAAAATTTAAGCCGACAATGAGAACGTTGCTCTGATTGTGTTTATAGTTTACATGGTAAAGATGGAAACTTCGCTACTTACTCTATGTCAATGAGAATATGTGTTGGGGATGCAATACTCGTTTGAGAATCATTGGTGTTTTCGTTTTAAACTAAGAATCGTTTTATGTTCCGTATTTTATGATGTGCTAATGTTTTGGTGCGATGTGAGAAATGCATCAAGTCGAGTTAGTTAATTCCAGATTTTTTCTTGATCGTTCTACATAATGTCGTATTAGAAATTATCAGACAAAAAATTTATTAGATGTATTCGATGAAGTTCACCAGGAATTTTTGTGATGTTACCTACTGATGCAGACTTCTACCATAGGATGCAAAATGAATTTGGAATCCTGTCCAATTCTGTACTAGGTGGACCAGGTAATAAGATTAAGTTTGAGCCAACTTCAAGGAAACTAAAAAAGAGAAGGTACATCAATTTTTTTAGGTGCATACGGGGTTCAAGTCGACCACTACAAGTTGAAATTAACTTTCCATATATACATGATATTCAGTAATATATATATATATATATATATTTATATATATATATTTTAAATTTCCAAGAATATTCAAAACAGTTACATTTATTTCTCAAATGACATTCTATTTTTTTTAGTTGATCTCCAGTTGTTACAAAATGACATCATTGATATTTATTGTGGAAGACTTTTGGCAAAACCTCTTCTAGCCTTTTAGAAAGATGAAAATTGTGATTGTTTTGATTGATTATTTGCAGAATACATATAGTTCCATACTTTAGAAATAACTTGTTCCCATCTGCACTGATTTTTAAAGCATTCACGTCCATACCATGTCTGAATAAAGATTTGGGAGTTTTAATTATCTCTTTGTACCAAATTAATTTTACCAGTTAATAGTTAGACCTTTGTTGATGCATTTGAGTTGGTGAATTTTCCTTGAAGTTATTTCAGAGTGTGTTTATGTGATAAAATGTTTCAAGTTGTAAATTCTAAATGGTCTAACTATTTGTCCTATCAAAGTTTTTAGGAATGAGAACCAATTAGTATTTACTTTAATACTCCCCTACACGTGCTATGAGAACCACTTAACATTTACTTTAAGACTCCCCTAGCTATGAGAACCACTTCATATTTACTTAAACACTCCTCACGTGCAAGGAAAATTTTAAGGCTTAGTACATGGACAAACACGGAGCAAATAATCTATCGGACACAACATGGGGCAACTTAATATTTCTTTGGGTGTATACCACCAACAGGGTTCGAACCCCTGCTCTTTGACTTTGATACCATAAAAATTGTAAATAGTCTACTTACTTGTCCCAAAATATCAAACTTTAAGAAGAAAATCTCTAAATATTTACTTTTAACACAGGTAATTGGAGATTATAAGGATTTTGCATCCTCATAATATGCAAGAGCAGCTAGGGCCCTTGGTTTGCATGAAATTGGTGATAGAGAAGAAGCAATTGAGGAATTAAAGGATTTGTCCATGTCTTTAAAAGGATATCCAGGTCAATTAAATGAACTTCTAATGTAAACAGGATATATTTGTTAATCGTAAGGGTAAGGAAACTTTCAATGAAGTACATGCTTTGTTGACTTAAAGTTCAATTCTCACATAGCGCTTGTTGCTAATTGTATGTTACGCAATTTTCGAGTATGTGATGATGGATGGCCTCCGCTTGGTTCAGATGTCTGATTCTTAATGATTTTTTCTTCTTTGCTGAACTGCTCTTAGTTATGATATAGAGGTATGTGCTGCTCATGCTGCTACTTTATATGTGGATAAACATGCTCCTTTGGTAGCCGAAAATCAGTTCACCATTGCTACCTTGTAAAATATGAAAAGCATTGGCCTCCCTTGTCAGCTCTTTTGAAGTTTCTATCACTCTCTCTTGAGACAATACATACATATGCTAAGTTGAGGTGCCTATGTATTCGATAAATTCAACAACATGCAAGTATGCACGGTAACAAATGATAAATGATGAATTTCGAATAGCGTCCCACAGAAAAGAATAGGGGCAAAGTCAACCTAACCACTTACATTTTCATAAGCCGTGCATGAATTTACTTCAGTTAATTATAAAAAATAAAGCTAACAAAAGAAAAACAAGAGATTATTCGCAGCTAAAACTCGTATTAGAGTCAAATTTTCATCACATCTTACTCGTCTTAGAGTCAAATTCTCTCGAATTGTTGATCTAAAATAATTATATGACATAATGTCACCCACTCCTTACATGCGTTCATTATTTTGCCTCAATTTTTCCTCCCAGTGACAATTGATTAATCAACAAAATAATGCATTAAGATTTCCTTTATAATCGTATAGGGTATTATGTATTTCCCGACCACAATAACAAAGTCAAAAAACTCGTCGTACGATGAATTATCTATGACTAATCTAAATAATTTCTCCTGAAATCTAATTACACTTCATGAACTAAGAAATAGATAATCAATCTATTCTTAACATTAAAAACATGATAATTCAAAGAATCCGATTGAATAAAAGAGTAAGTGGTTGAAATCTATTCTTAGCATTAAAAACATGATATTCAAACAATCCAATTAAATAAAAGAGCCAAGTGGTTGAAATGAATTCAATTAAACCATGTTCAGTTTCATTCTTCTCTAGAATGAAATAAAAGATTACTCCATAATAAAATTAAAGAACATAATGGAAGAAATAAATTTTTATTATAAAAAGTACAAACAATTACAACTAGAATTATTTGATTTACTAAACTCTTAAGCCAAGAGTTGAGATATGGTAAACAACAAATGACCACCCCTTTATATAAAAGATGAGATGTCTACGAAATACAAAAATACCACCTCTTTATATAGAAGATGAGATGTCTACGAGATATAAGAATTCAATGAGGGAGTTCACAACTCAATGTACTCTAATTATATTATGGTGTCCAATCAAGTTTGCAACTCCTCGACTTACTCAACAATCCAAAGTGTTAAAGATGCATCCAAGGCCATCGGCATCCTTCGTTTATGGCTTTGTGAACTCCTTGTAGTTATCATTAGGTGGGGCCAAATGTCATGATTTTCCATTCTTAAGCTTTTTTCTTTTTTTTCTCTTTCATCTTTTTCTACATTTAAACTCCAAAAATAAGCATATCTCATAAAATATTAATTAACTAAAATATAAAGTGAAATATTGCCTAATTTATAATATTTATACCTAAAATTTACAAAATCACATTAAAACATGAACAAATATTGTATACATTAAACACTTAACAATAAGTATGGTTAAACTGGGTACTAAACTCTAATGTTACGGTTTTTGAATAATTAATAATAGGTTTTGGTTTGGAAAAGACAGATACCTGATTATCGGGTTTGGTAATAAAGTGATTCGTACCATGTACCCGGTACCTAATACCGAATACCCAATTCTTAAATTACAATTTCCATTATAAAAATAATCTATTAATACAATTATCAAATATTCTCATTTATATTTTAAAAATATTTATTTTTATTTTGCTTCACTTTTTATAATATGTATAATTATTATATATTTCAATAATTTTTTCAAAAAAATAGTTTGAATAGTTAAATGGTCCATTTAAACCCAACTACTTATCATTAATGGTGGGGTTTGGTTTTACCTTCATGGTGAATGTGTTTAGCATTGGAGATAGAAAGTTAAATGGTAAATGGTTGGGTTTGATTTATATGTTTAACTTAAATGGTGGGTTTGATTTAGGTGATATCTGAACGATAAGCACCTCTAATACTAAGTTGTAATTTGCTAAAAGTGACTTTATTCACTTTAATTTTGTTAGTAATTTAGAAGAAATTGGATTCTTTGTCACGGAAATATCAACTATGATAGGTGAAGCAAAAAGAAGGCAAGAATAACTAAGGTTAATGATGACATTTTTCATAAAAAAGGAAAGCCTACATTTCTTAATCTGTTAAAGATTGGCGAATATCAAAGGTTTTGCATGAACCCATGATTATATGATAGAAAAGGTCAATTTGTTTCTTGTTGCCAATTTTATGTGTCAATATTAATGTTTTGGTATTTTTGTTATCGTTACTATATTTTTTTTCATAAAACAAGTGTTGGAAAGACTAAATATCTTCGTTCATTTTTGTAATTAAAAGCCACTTTACCCATTTTTTGTCATTATACTAAATATGTAGTGTAACACCCCAAATCCGGTTTACATTCGAAACTGAACTGGAATGTCTCCGGTCCTGTAATTAAAACCCTAATAAAATGCCACTTAACTCGTCCTGTAATTAAAACAATACATAATAGAGTAGAGTCCTAAATGGACCCGAGTCCTAAATGGACCCGAGTCCTAAATGGACCCGAGTCATAAATGGACCCGAGTCCTAAATGGACCCGAGTCCTAAATGGACCCGAGTCCTAAATGGACCCGACCTGGTAAAAACTCCAAGCGTGACTTAATGCCTAAATGATGAGCTCCTACTCCATACTTAATCATCATGCCTAAATGATGAGCTCCTACTCCATACTTAATCATCAGTCATGTGGTGACGATGAGGTTGTAGTTAGTTTGAGTAAGGATTGTGTGGAAAAAGAGAAGGAAGAATAAAGAAGAAGACAGTTGGGTGAGAAGGATGATGACAGTGTCAGAAGTGTGGAATAAATAAATGTCGGGGTGAGAAAAATGAATGGTTAGTTGAGAAAAATGAATGGTTAGTTGAGAAAAACGAATGGTCAGTTGAGAAAAATGAATGGTCAATGAGAAAAACGAATGGTCAATGAGAAAAATGAATGGTCAATGAGAAAAACGAATGGTTAGTGAGACAAAACGAATGGTCGTCTGAGAAAAATGTATGGTCGTCTTGTAATTAAAACTTAACTCAACTAAAAATAAAGGCCGAACCGATCGGTTCAGATTATAAAACCCTGATTCGAATCACAGGTTTTACATGTAGTTTGCATGTTTATCTTAAACAAGAGTCCAATTTTCAGTGTAATATTCCATTGGGAAAATGAGGCCAACTATGGAGGTATTATTAGAGATTATGCATGTATGGCTTCGAAAGTTTTAAATCCCTAATTGGTGGGCATATTTTACTACTGGATAGCTTACAAATGTTTGAGACATTTGCAGATTATATTTGGATAAGTTGCCTACAACATCTACTAAATTGATAAAGCTGATCTTACATATTTCTTTCAAAGCTGTCAATATTTGTCAATCTAGCTCCCCAGATTTGCTTCCGAAAGCGGTTGGTTCATCTGGAATTCCATCTTAGCTCCATCAGCTGGCATTGGATGGGGAAGGTAGTTTATCTTTGAGTCGGGATTGAGCAGCTTCCACCTTCAAGTGAAACATGCATCATTAGCATACGTTCTTGTAGCTTTGATCAGTAACATCTTTCTTTTGCAGTTCACAGAAAAGTTTGGCATTGTAGGTTTTAAAGAATTCTTACCGGTAGCCGAGAGTCAAATGGTGAAGGAAGACAGACAATTGGATCCTTGCCAGCATGTTTCCTGCACAAATTCTGGGCCCCCCACCAAAAACCTGGTAAGTGCCTGGTTTAGCTGAATCCTACAAGAAAGAATTGTACAGTAAATTGGAGTCAAAGTGAAGTTAGGATAAAGAAAAAATCAGCAGTAATTAGTGCTTACATTCCATCGTTCAGGATTGAAATTGAAAGGGTCCTCAAAGTTGTTGGGATCTGTATGTAGGTGACGGATCCATACAACCACCCTCCAATCCTTTGGAATTCTATATCCTGCACACGGATGCTTTTATTTAGTTCTACTTCTTGCATATTTACAATTCTCTATGCTTTTCAGTATTTATAAATGTCATTGCAAGTATTTGTAGCAATTTAAGCAGATGAATGATGTGATCCCATTCCATTTCATTTTCTTTCTTCTAAGAAAATTGTAAGAGGAAGATGGTGAAGAAAAGTGACACATATTCTTGCCTTCATAATTAACATCCTCTTTAGCTAGTCGCATAATTGCCAGAGCCAAATTAGCCATCCTCAATATTTCTTGTATCACCTACAATTGATCAGATAATAAGCACATCCCTATTCACTATTGTCACACAATTAAAAAAAGGGCAACTAACATTATTATCATAATCACCTTCTGAGTATACTTCATTTTGTTTATGTCTTTCATTGTGAGCAGCTCTCCTTCCTTTTGCTCAAATATTGTTTGATGTTCTGCCTGTAGGGACAGCAATAAATGATTATATTGTAACACGCAGGAAAGAGTTTGGGCATCTACTAGGACAATGGTGCTAAATACTGCATTTACTCGAAGTCGTGCAAGCACGTCAGGGAATTTGGCAAGGTAATACAGAGCCCACATTGTAGACAGGCCGGTGGATTCGTAGCCAGCAACGATGAGAGATACAATGTTGTCTACCACTTCTTCTGCTCTTAGTTGCTGCCCTTGCTCGTCCTTAATCTTCATCAGGCCTTCCATCAGGTCATTCCTTCCTACTGTCTCCAACCCTTCTTGCTGCCTCCTCTCTAGTTCGGACTTGAACACATTGTTTAATTTTCTTCGACACTGATTTTCGTAAATGAAAGGTAATAATTTGATTAGATTTGGATTTTTTCCTGAGCTCATCATGTCCGAATTCACTATGGCATGGATTAGCAAATTTTAAAACTAAAATCTAGTATCTATCATGTACACACGATTTTTCTTTGATTCTACAAACTCTTTGGAATCCATCCACGCCTGTTTGATTTTATATTCTTTATGATGCATGCTCCATAGAAAGGTTCGAACCAATGTATTTAGTTTTCTGATTCGAAGTATTGAACTCCGTTAATCACTTCACATGAACATGAGTAGATAAATTAGTTCTGTTGACTAATACCAAGTAACTTGTAAAACACATGCGAAAACATGATTTAGGTAGTTGAAATCTACTTAAATTTGGGTCTTTTATGGTTTAACTGTTTGCCCTAAAAGCTTAAACTATCATGATAGGGAGCCATTAAATACTTGTTTGCATATTTAAGTCAATAATAATCTGATCGATGGAAAATCTCATATTCCTTAGTGATCGTGAAGAGTTGTATTTGTTCTTTTTCCTTTTTTCTTTTTTAAAAGGTTGTGATTGTGAAGAGTTGGAACCTTGAGGGCGTGATGATTGGCCGTGCCCGGAATATTGAGAGGGATGGTTCTCAAGCCAGCAACCATGCCTCTGAACCATCCATCAAGATCATGCAGTGCAGGCCCTGGTTCGAAACTAGCAAACATTTTGCATATGTTCTCAAAAGTCACCTGGATCATGCATAATAAAGATGAAAAATGAACATATAATTAAGTTTCAAGATTAGTTATATAATTAGAGAGAACAAAAAACAAGTGGAGAAGACTTATACGCAGGGTAAGTTAATCTGTCACACCTTCTTCGTCTCTTTGTATGCATTGATTATACCTTGCTCAGCCCACCGGCGAAGTGCAGCCATGAGGCGGGGCTGGACAGTGAGAATAATTTCCTTCAGAGCTTCCGGCCGGTTGACGGCATTGACCACAAATGCCCTCAACCTGTCATGGGCTGCTCCATCCACTGCTACTATGGAATTGTATCCCACCAGCTCCTCCGACGGCCATCGGATTACAAAGAGGTCGCTGGACTGCAACACAAATTTGTTCACCGCCGGCGAGCATGCTATGATGGTGGGAGATCCAAAGAGATGGCTTCTATACAATCCCACTCCTTCACCGTAACTGATAATAATTGATTAATTCATGTTCAACATCTTTATACGTATACATATTGGTTACACTGCCAACTTGTCACTAACTATATGTATGCATGTATGTGGACTCACTGGTGTTTCTTGTTGATGATAAAATCGTCTGGACGCTTGACGAGTTTGAAGCACCAAAGGAACTTGTACATTTCTCCGATGATTGGCAGGCCCATGTCGCCCGGAGGAATCTTCTCGCCGTTCTTGCAACGGAGAAGAGCAGGCAGTAGGAACCTAATCTCGTTCCAGCACCGGAGTAGCCAGAAGAGAAGTGGGAAGCCTGCAACAATTACTAGAGTTAAGCTGGTGAAACTCCATGATACCATTACTTCCATCTTTTCTGTGTTGCCTCTACTTTCAAGCTGGGATTGTATGTTTTTTGTTCAACACTATATAGATAGAGAAGGAGAGAGACATACGTGCATACATATAATATGGTCATGCGTGGTTAATTTGATAACAAAGGGGGGTCTTGTTAAAGCTATTAATCAGTGTTGGACAAAAAATATGTTACTAAAACAGCAGCATGCTTCAACATGATCTAGCTGGGATGTATGCGACAAATTTTGGCGAATGGGGAATCTACCTTCTAACAAGTTGGTTTTTTTGTTTAGATTCTTTATCAGCTTTTTCTGGCCTCTTGTTAATTCTATGTACATAAATATCATCCGCTTAATTTTTAGCCTGATAAATATAATTGTCATTACTTGTAGGTAAGTACACCGATCGGCTTCGCCCTTTCCTCCATGGAAACGTCGTTTGCTAATTTCTTTTTTCCCAATATTGCTTCGGAAGGACACTCCCTTGGATGTTTTTTCCATGTTACCTCTACTTGAGTTGATTATATATAACATGCAATTGTATCAACCAAGTGAAATTAATAGTTAAAATTACGGTGTTTATTGTGCATATATGTGAAAGATGGGACATCCAACACTATCAGTTTTGCAGGATGTGATGAACAATAGAATTATTGTCTTTCCTAAGGCATACAGAGGCTGGAACGGTGCCAATCTGTGCTGAACAACACATAACCAGACCCTTTTCTAACTTGGGTATTTATATTCTATTACAATATTGATAACAAGTATTGATCAATTATCATAAAAAGTCCCATCTTTTTTTTAGCAGAAATAATTAATGGTAAAATAAATTAATTGTTAGAAGTGCAAAATTTCCATGTTTGTGTAATATTTTGTTTAATTATTTTTAGAGGGAAGTTGTTTACTTGTGCATCCAGATCCAGCCTATTCGTGTGTAGGGGGCTCTCCGCTATTTGGGAACTTGGGATTTGAATATAAAATAGCTGATATTTAAGACAATTATGAGAAAAGTTTATATCAGTCAAAGGGCGTGAAAATTTCTATCCTTAAATATTAATTTGAGTCGCATGTTTACTCGGACGTTCCAAATTAATTATAATTTAAAATAAATAAATAAATAAATAATCTCCCAACCAACCCCCATGCGGGTTGGTGGTGGGTCCGTGTGGCCAAATTTGGTCATCGACCAACCATCGGCCGCGTAGTTCTTTTCTTTCTTTTTATTATTATTATTTTTTTTGTAAAAGATTGGATAACCCATATTAGAGTTTAGGGCAAGAAATTTTTGGCTCACCTAAGCGGGACCATATATTTAAATTAAAGTGATTTAAATATGTGATATATATATATATATATATATATAATTAAAGTGAGTTATACTTCTGTATGAGCTACAGATCTAATTGAATTTTTTTTTGTGGATTCCATAAAATGGAATTTATATATATTTAAAGTTTAAAATAGAGTGTATAAGTAAGAGGTTGATAAAATTTTATCTTTTTTATATCATTATTACCTATTTTTAGATTTAAAAAAATACCCTAAATAATAGATATTTTAAAATTAATTTTTATTATAATTACTTTGATGTTTAAGATGAAATGGTTAGAAGTATTAAGTTGAATTAAATATTTATAATTATCCTTAATATTTGTTTTTCAATTTATCTCGGTAGGTTTTGACTAGTGAGACCTACTAATTTGCTTCAAATAAAAAGTGTAGTCAATATAAGTTATATGAATTGTAGTTCATATATATATATATATATATATATATATATATATATATATATATATATATATATATATATATATGTACACCAATACTAAATCTCTGGTTTAGCCTTATAATTTATTTTTCGTCCCACAACTCTAGTGATTGGTTTATTGATTGAACACATCCAATAACTAAACTAGGTCCTAATTAGAATTTTGAAAATGTGCCATCATGGCAGCTTATCCGTCTAGGTTTTTGATCTTATAACGAATTTGGACTTCTATCATTTTTGTTTTTCTAAAGCAAATTTGGACTTCTATCATTGATTCCTAAAGAATTTGTAAAGCAGTTATACCAAGTTGCAAAGATGGCACACATGAAGCCTAGAATAATTTGAGCGCAAACCTTGTAATTAAAGAAAACAGAAGAAATAGTAAGTCGGGCATTTCCAATTAGCGCGAAATAATGCATTTAGGTAAAAATTTTCCTCGATTGTGTGTGTGTGCTCTTCTTCTCCTTGATGAGAGAAAATTAATTGAGCAAATATCATAACAACGTTCAAGTTCAAGAACTTAAGGCCAGCATTTACTATCTCTTTGCCATAAATATTGATACTCAACAACCTACATTGATACGAATGGAGTTCTTAACTTTGTTACACCCTAAGTGGAAGTATATCTCCACCAAGATCAAAACCAGGCCTCAATATTGCTGTAAGAGTAAGCATTGTTATGTACAATTCAAGTTCTCCACTGGTTCACTCATAAATAACACCAGAATATAGGTGCGCTTCCCATAACCGTGGGTGACCCTGCATGTGCTCAAGTACCGATTATATATAGGAAGAACGAGACGACCATTTGATCTCAATTTATTTAAGATTTTTAGTACAGCAGTGATTGTTAGAATGTAAATGGCGACCAACTGAAAACTTAATTAATGAACTATCTATATAATGTGTGCAGGTGGTACTTATGTAGCTTACATATCTATATTTGATGTAAGCGCTGTTGCATTTATAACTACGAAAAAAATCATATAACTATGATCTCGCACAAATATAAGATATCATAATATTCCTGATCAATATCTTAATTGGTTGTAGTTAGAATTACATACCATGCAGCGGACATTTGGACCAGAACCTCTCTCTAAGCGTACGATTAATTAGAAAGTAGTTTATAATACTTTGTGGACAAACCTTGATCAAGAGGATATGCCCACACCAAGAAAGTCTATGAAGGGAACACTACTACTACCACTGCTTTGCCTGCAAAAATCATCCTTTTGGTCTTGCTGACTACCTATTTTAGTAGTTGAGAATAAGGCCGACGAGTTGTCACCATTAATATTTCTTGGACGTAGTTGATCTTTCTTAACCATTTCAGCTTGATCTCTCCCACAAGTTCCACCTAGGGTCAGAAAACCAAGATCATTGATCCTGTGGACACTAAACATGGAAGAAGTAGGATCATAAAGGAAAGGATTTTGAGAATGGTCTCCACCTTTAGAGCTCTCCATGATGCAGTAGTTTGAGGTAGTGGAAGAGCCCCTACTGATCAAATGGCCACCGCTACAATTGCCAAAGATCCCCCAAGAAGGTGTAGTTGTTGAAGAAGCAGACCCAGTAAATGTCCAGCTTTGAGAAGGTTTTGAATTGGACAAGGAAAATACAGCATCATCTTTGCTGCTGCTTTGGAAGTTAAACCACTTGGCGCAGCTGCTGGTATCATAGTACTGATAGGACGATGAAGATGTGTCCATGGAACTCACAAAAAATGGGGAAGATCATGGAGGTAGCTGCTTCTTTTAACAAATAGCCTGCTTCTTTCTCTCTGTCTCCTAGCCATGATCACATGCCAATGATTCTTCACGGCGTTGTCGGTTCTACCAGGGAAGAGACGAGCAATCAAAGCCCACTTATTTCCATGAACCTTATGAGCAGCAAGAAGCCTCTCCTCTTCCTCTTCGGTGAATGGCCTTCGGTTGATCCTTGGGTCAAGTTGGTTGAACCATCTCAACCTACAGCTCTTCCCTGCAGTACATCATGTACATCCAATATTATTTCAAACAATTAATTAACAAGACAACGTAATCAATTACCCTTGGTGTTCAATTTCTTTGATTGCTTTCCTTTGTGATTAAAACTGTATGAAAATCAAAGTTTGCTGGTCAGCTGTATATGTAACTGTAGCGTGTAAATTACCTGATCGTCCTTGGAGCTTCTCGGCTATGGAGTTCCAATTCTGGGGGCCATACTGCGCAACCAACTTCTGGAGCTTCTCATCTTCGCCGGGCCTCCAGTGCCCACGAGGGCAGCTCTTCACCTCGTGGTCTGAACCAGCAGTTGATGATTCTTCCATATGACTTTCACGAAGAAAGATAGAAAGGAAGAAGATGATGATGAGAAATAGGAGAAGTGTCAGTATATAGGATTAGAGTTGGGGTGATTGTGTTTATAGATGAGCAGTCACTTTTGTCGGGTTTACACGATAGAACGAACCCCATTAATTTATATAAATGTGCATGTTAAAGAGAACACTTCTCTTCGTTTGGGCTTGTTTGCGTGCTTTGCATCCGTTACACCAAAACCTTCCACCCATTTTCCTAACTTCCTTAACAATATCTCCTTCATCATTCACGTTTAATTACATGGATCGGCCTATTTTGAGTGCTTCAAATGACATTATTATTGCTTCTCCTTCCGAACCGTTTCGTCCAACAGCTGGAATAGTCTACAGTGCTTACTCTGAGAACACCCAGCATTCAATTCAATTTCTTGGAAGGGAAAGTGTGAAGCTTCCATGCCTTTGCATAGTCTTTAAAATTTAAATTACCCAATTGGAGGGGGTGGTTTGAAGCTGCATGCATCCCACTCAAACTGGCCCATATTTTCCTCTCTAGTGATCAGAGTCTTAATGAAGCCTCCTCTTGGTGTGTGCTTGGTAGACCAAACAGTGACCCATATTTATTGACAAATATATTGGCAAATTATATATGGGATCTGGTCGAGGTCATGAATATATGCCAGTATATACACTTCACTAATTACACATGCTGACTAGGTAGATGCACCCATACATCAAGACTGTATTGTATGTATGTGACGTGAATTGGATATTAATTCGCAACTTGAGAACAGTAATTAAAAATATAATCCCGGCCCCATGAGTAACTTTCGTGTTTCAAAAAAACTCCCCATAGGCAGATGCCCCTCCGAAATAGGTTTATGCCCAATAAGAAATTTTCTTGCCCGTCATCATATTAACATATTCCAATTTCTATATACACCTGGTGTTAACTGTAAGCGGTGGATCATGTGACCAAATTAAAACTAGCACTAGCATATATATATATATATATATATATATATATACACACTAAAGTAAATTACGAAAAACTCTTCTTTGTTTTAGCTTCAACAATAACCCAGAACTTAACTTCCCAACTTTCGACACGATGCATGATTTCCCAATTGCTTTCTATGTTAAATAGTTTAAAGTTTGTCCTCCATAAGTAGGATCGATATAACCAAAGCAAAATGCAACCCAAGAACATTATAATCTTTTCAATGGACACGGTGAGATTTATGCATATCACAATATGCTAAAATCTATAAATGCAGGCATATATATGACGGGTAAAAGATTAATCTATATACCATAAGGGTCATGGCTTACATTTGTATAGATAATATTGCAGTGGTAAAGGGTTTAAAGGTCCTCATGCATGGGGAAGATGAAGTATGACCACCTACCGTCTTGCCTTAGATAACACGTATTAAATTCATCAACAAGTGTTAGGTTTGATGTAATATATATACCCTTCATTAGACATTTCCTACTTTTTTGTGGGTAAACCGTCGACCACTTGACGTCATATATATATATATATATATGCATTTATTCATATATATATATATATATATTATATACACTTGCTTTTAAATTCTCTAACTCATGGTCATCAATGTAAACTGTTTTTATAGATATGGCTCACCAACCGTTAATTAGTGCTTTCTTTCAAGTTGAAAACACCGTTAATAGTTAAGGAATAAGCACCCTCTGATCATCTCTCCAATGGGACCAACCCCAACATTTATGCCCCTCATGTTGCCCACAAATTAATCAAGTGTTAATAACGTGCTCTAATCTCTTTGTGTTTGGTTGAAAGGCATTAATAGCATGGTGACACGCTCTTTCTTAAGGTAAATTTAATTGAAAATCAGTAGACCTTATTAATAAACTTTCTTTCTTACCTCCTGATCGATCTATCATCACTCGGAAATACGTAAAAAACCATTTTTCTCCAACTACACTACATAGAAATCAACAGACCTTGAAAACGTTTACGAAGCCAATCGTCTCACACAGTAATAAATATAAATAAACAGATCTAATTTTAAGCACATCACACCCCACACAAACCCAACGCCTGACTTTATTTTAGACAAGAAGCATATATACCCCTGCATACATATATATTTCTCTGTAGTCTGTACAGTGTAGTAGTACTACATTACGTGTGCTTCAGCTTTCACACCTCTGGACTCCAATTGCTTCCCTTTCATTTAATGCAATATTTCTTGGCAAGGTAGTTTAGGTGCTTGCTTTCATAAAAGAACTTGCCAACATGAATTTGTGGGGGCGAACTCAGTGCTGAACACCTATTGGTTTTTCCAAACTTGTATGTGGGTATTGTTAGCTAGATTATATATATGCATGGTATGCAGAGCTTTGGGTCGACGTAAGTGGGTGCAACTTCAAATATCAGAGATCTGAGTTCCCATATGTGCATATAGAGGAAGATATGATGCCCTGCTCTTGAGATTCTTAATTATACAAAGTCTCACGTGCCATATCATTTGCTAACGACAAATTAGCCCAATTAATTAAGTATTATTTAATTAGGAAGCAAGTTAATAATGTACTCTGTGTTGGTATTAGTGGTTAATTGATGATAAACTCGTTGGTCAGTCGTCTTATATCCTACCTTAGTAAATTATAATTGACTCAATTCTTCCTTTTCTTTTGTTGGCTAAGAGTTGATGCAAATTAATTAATTAAGCTGGTAGTTTGAATGTCCTAATTTGCTACGAAATGCACGCCGTCTTCAAGAGAAAACGATGAGAGCTTAACAATACAAGTTGAATTTGAATAAGCTCCGAAAGACAGACAAAATTCTTCCCTGACAGATCAAACGATATTTGAAAGAAATTTTGGTGACAATGCTTTTCATGACAAATCTATAACATCAGTGACAAAATTATATTTGTCGTCATTTATGTCATGTTTTCTTGTAATAATATATATTTGTCATTCAAATTTATTATGAAAATGGAAGTTAAAAGTCGTGATGTAATGGAATATAAAAGATTTAACCAATTAAATTAATACAATTTAAAAATATAAAAAATAAATCATTTTATTTTATCTCTTCATTTAATTTTTAATTAATGTCTGTCCATACACTAGAGCCTATCTCTAAAATATTAAACTTGCAATTTAGTAAATATCTATCTGTTAAATCGAAATCTATATCTAATAGAAACTGTCATACATGGCACAATATCTTGACTAATACATAAATAGAGAACAAGGTGATAATTATAAAAAACATTAAAACAAAATGATATGTTAGAGCAAAACTATCAATATTGTCGTTGGGGTTGTACTGTAGTAAGTGTCACAACAAACTCCTTGTAGCACATTTTTTATTGGTGTAAATCATTTTCATTAATAATATTTAAAAAATAACTGTATTAATTAATTTAACTTCTTCTAATTAAAATGATTTAAACCGATCACAAAATTTCTATAGAGAAGTTATTGCAGCACTTGTTACCGTAAATCCTTAACGACGATTTGGTCTACAAGTTAAATACATTTCAATCCTTAATTAATACTATTTACAAAAGATTGTTGATTAACACGTGATTTAGATACATTGAATAAAGAAAAGACCTGTGCATTTATATATTTATATATATTGGCTCAAACCAGGTGGCAGCTTAAAATCATAAGTCAAAGTTTTGGACCTCCAAAAATCTAATTGGAATTTTTATTTTCAAGCAAAATCTAATCGGAATTGCGTGTTTTAATTCTCATCTATATATTTGAAAACGGGCAGCCGGTAGTGTTGGCAACGGGCAAGGCTTGTCGGGCTTCGGGCTGGGCCTGCTTGGTCCGTTTATCGGTTGGGCCGGGCCTGCCTCGGCCCGTTCATCGGTTGGGCCGGGCCTGCCTCAAATCGACTGGGCCTAACCCACGTCAAATCTTAAATAGAAAAATTGAATATCTTAAAAAATGTCTAAAAATATGGAGGTAAAAGGATCAGCCTAAAGTAGGGCCTTTTTTTCATGTTGAAACATTTGAGGAAAGTGTATGGATGGAAATATAAGATCTAGTAGAAAAACTTAAAATTAATGGGAACAAAGATTTAAAAAAGTAGGCAAGATGTGTCATGCACGATTTATATTATTGGTAAATTTTAAGTTTATAGATAAATTATTATTAACTACTGAGATGAAATATATAATAATTTAATATCTTAGATATAGATTCTATTTAACTCTAACTTTATAAATAGATTCTAATTAAACTTGAAGATAAGCTATAATAATTTGATTTTTTTATTTTTTATTTTTTTATATTTAATTGGTTAAATCTCATATTTTTAATCAAAGTTCAGTATTGAATTCCTCTTTTATTAATAAATAAGTAAAAATAAATAAAAGTAGATAAATTAATCAAATCTTCTCGGTAACGTTTTCAATAACAAAAATTAGGCACTAACGATTGTTCATATATAGGGCTCTCATTTATATAAAATTAAAACTACATCAAAATTGAGATTCAAATTTCCGACGTGTTGAGATTGTTAGCTTAGCGGTGGACCTCTAGTGTACGCTTGCATCATGGTGGAGACTTGGAGATTGATGAAGATTTAAAGAGTAAACGTTAAAGATTGAAGTGGTGAAGCATTTCTCAAACATTTATCTAACAATTCTTGCTTTTGAACTCTTAAGCCTGAATTCATATTCCACATGCTGGATTTCATCACCATTTTTGGACCCGAACCAGTACTAAAACATAAATCAACTCTTGTACTTTGAGTGGCAGTGCAAAAAGACTCACACAACCAGAGCACCTCCAATCAAATTGTATAAATTATATTGTTTCTTTCTTCTCTTGATCGCCTAGTTTTCGTTTTATTTGATCGTCTCCCTGTGTCAAGTTGTGCATGTATTACTATGTAAAGCTGAGACCTTCCCTCCTGGTTTTCAGACATTTACACCGTGAACTGTATTTCTCTCCACGGTAGCATAGTCTACACAACCCTCTGGTAAAGCCATACTAGGTTCCATTACATGGCTCCACAAGGTAATCATTAGAAAATTGAGTCCAAAGGTCTCAACAATACCAGGAAAATATCAAATTAAAACAAGGCAATTATTCTATCTCTTTCAACCATGAAAAAAAATAACCTTAATCAATCATGGGCAAAACTTGTAATTTTTGGACTGAAGTCCCACCCTCAAGAATATGATCGACTTTGTTTGAGAAATATTGAATTTATGGAACCTTGAGGACGACATTTAGATACTTTTTGAGGCACCAAAGAAAAAAAAACCTTGCGAATACGATTGCCATCCTATATAGGACTGAATTTACCCTTTTAAAAGTTCTATATACGGTCCAAAATCAGGCTAACCTACGTTTTGGAAAGCTAAAAATTAGAAATTGCAATGGAGAACAGTAAACAAAGACAAGCAAGCTACATATTGGGACCGGGGATGCACCACATGAATCTCCACATACGGTGAATGGATTTTCAAGTAGTAATGAGCTTACTTTAAGCAATAGAGGCAGATGTTGGTGCAACTTCTATCTCTTTGGGGCGCGCCAGAAGGTTTTTGGACACACAGAATCCCTTCTTTCTCCTTTGTGTAAGTCAATCTAATTTCCCACTGTAGAGATTTTACAATGTCCTCCAACTGATTGAGGATTTTTACTTCATCACGCACGATTAGAGTCCCTTCTGGCCTTAAGATTCTATCAACCTCCGCAATAACAGAGGCAACCTTGCATCTGCATCAGAGAAAAAATACAAAAATCATAAAGAAGAAGACTACAAAAGACAAGAATTAGGCACCAAAGTTGGAAGAAAATGCTTCTGAAGAACGTGGTAACAAATGCACTAATGACCTAAGTCTTAAAACTGCCCAAAAGTGTGACTGTAAACGTTCGTATAGAAATTTGCATCCCAGCCTAAACGATGGGCCAAGTTTAAGTCAACAATTCCATGGTCTGCATGACAAAAGGTAGGTTGAATTGCACTTATATAAATCTAATTCAAGGGCAGAAGATTACTAGACTTAATGGCAACACGACTTCCTAATTTTCAATAACATACCGCTTTTGAATTTTGGAGAAGAGGTGATCAGCATGGAGAAGATCATACGTCCTTGGGTAGGTACTAAATGATTCACACCAGTCATGATATATTCCAAAAAGGCCTCTCTCATAGATAATTGGAAGTGTGTCAGGTGCATCAATAGAGACAACATTCATGACCCACACATTCAACTTTTTCAAAGCAGCAGCAAACCTACAACCACAAGGCAGAAATATGATATAACAAGAATTACAGAAGTTGAAGATGACCACCGTATTGAAGGTCAAACAAAAATCACACTGGAATTAAACCAAATACCTACCCTCCATAGACCGATCTCATGTCCATGACATTTCTCACACGCGACCAGGTGATTCCCATGCCTTTTAAGTAAGAATTGCTCACCACATGTTTCCAGTGTTGATTATCAGAATCAAAATCTGCAGGAGCTGGCTTTCCATAAACACCAATCTGAGACTCCTTCAACCAATAGGGTGTCTTCTCCAATCTCTGTGGCCACAGTTCTGGCCATTGATTACCACGTTCATTATTTGCTTGTGGCACTTGATGCACGCAAGTTTGCAGTGGGACATTCCTAAGAAAGAAGAAGAGATAGCATTGGCATCAATTTTTCACATTATGACTCAACTAAAATGTTACCAAGAATAGATATGAAAATGAATGAATCAACAGACCAAGCTGCATTTGGATCATCAGTTTCTGGGCACAGAGGGGATTATTTTCAGATCGTCTTTTGTAGCAGTTGTTGGAAGCAGGTTTCTTATATATAGCAGCTCCAACTTGGTTCAACTTATCCTTTTGGATGGTTATTAATTCCCAGCACATAGATTTTGTTAGCTCAGACATAGCTGGATACAAGTGTCAACAAATGTAGCATTATTAGAGATAATAATCTGTAATAATGAACATAATTCCAAAAGAAAAAAATAAAGCTAATTTACTCCTTCAAACCTTTCCATATCCCAGCATCCTCTACTCCTTTCCGGTAAACTGGGGTAGCAGACCACACAAAATAACCACCAGGTCTGAGCACACGGTTCAACTCCAATAAAAGTGTGCCACCTGGGACAGTTCAGAAATTTTTATGAAACTATAATATATCAATCACATGTGCTTCAAATATTCAAAGAACTAGAATACAATACCTTCAACATGCCAGGGAACCCGACAACGAGCACAGTGGATAAGGTCAAAGACCGATCCTGGAAAAGGAAGCCGTTTAGTTCCCATGACGGCAGAGATAGCAGGTATTCCTCTTTCAAGGGCAAATTGAACTTGGGCTTCATGTTCATCTTTTGGTGCAAATGACATTGTAAGAACATCCCTATCAAACTGATATCCACCAAAGCTGGCCACACCACAACCAACATCCAAAATTACACGACTGCGCTTACCCCAAGCAATATCTGCTACAGCCTGTAGATACTCATAAGTATGAGCATTCAAATGTATCACTTTAGATACAAACATAATTTTGAATGTTGATCTCATCTAGAAAATGAATGAACTTTGTCACCTTGAACTTACAAAACATAATGGGATGTTATGAATCTAAAGATAAAAAATACAATTACGTGGAGTAGGATGATTCAGTCACTGACCTCCTGAATAAAATCAATATAATGGAGAGCTCCATTCTTAAATTGTGTCCCCCGCCAGGAAATGTCAGGTACTCTCCATTGGCCTTTACCCAATTCTGATGCCCCTTAGTTACAGCAAGCTTAGTGTGAGGAACATTATTGTACCATATCTGCACAAGAAGCAACACTCAAAAACTATCATGAGTCATGAATTCACACAATGATGCTAGAAGGAATTCGTGGAGTGCATTAATACATGACATGACACAGGTTTGTCAAGTCTGTAATATAGATATACCTTGTTCCTACTGTTTGGCCACTTGATTGGCCGTTTGTACCCATCAGGAAGAGGAACTAGGCAAGTTGGACTTTCATCAGGGCAGTGCCTTTCTCGATGCTCATAATGTGCAGTGCTTTGAAGTCTTGCAATTGCCTCCACGTTATCAAGGCAAGGAATGTAATCAGGCCCTGCAGTGTTATTGCACAGTTTCCAATTATATGCATAAGAGATTCCTCCATCATGCTTTGAAGAAGTCTGTGCTTCTTTTTCATTTTCTGATTCCTGAGCTTGAGTTGAAAAGGCCCCATTTTGCGTTGTTGTCTCGTTTAAGATCTCTGACTGGGCACCTGCAGGAAACTCCTCACCCTTGCTTTGCAAATCAACATCATTCTCTTGTCGGGCCTTCTCTTCTAGTCCTGACTTGTCAGACTGCTTCTCAGATTGACCTTCCTTTACCGCTGTATTTTCATCACTATCATTACCTTCATGAGTTTCCTCTTCATCATTCTCTTTAAGCTTCACCTGCTCATTGTTCTTTACCTCGGCTTTCAATGAATCATCTGAAATGTTGTCGCCATCTTCAGTCCCCTTTTGAAGGTCATTTTCATTAAGCTCCACCTGCTCATTGTTCTTCACCTCAGCTTTCAATGTATCATCTGAAATGTTCTCGCCGCCTTCGGTGCCCTTTTGAAGGTCACCCTCGTCCACTTTCTCAACTTTGTTCGTTGATAGTTTTTCTTGCTTATTCTTATTTTCAACTCTTACAGGTTCAATATCTCCGTCACCATTATTCGGATCTTCCATAAGATCTCCTGGAATGTCTTCAAATTGTCCTGCCTTATCGGCAATTTTCTTCATCCTTTCAGAATTACTTTGGGAAGAGACATCATCAGTTTGCACTGGGAGTGACACGGATGATGTCACTAACCATAATCCAACCAAACATACACCAACAAATACCGCAATGGTAATAGCAGAGCAGTAGGATGATCTCCTACTGTCAACTCGTGGACTTTTTCCAGCCATTAGTGGACAGTCCAAATTGAGTTGTATATTTAATATCTACAAAAAATCATTGTGAAGGTTATACTGTGAGTTACGCATTCCCTTCCAAACAACTTCAAAAGCTGCTAAAAAACTACTGATAAATGCATTTCTAGCTCAAAATATAACTTGGCCGGAAGAATGTGATAGAAAACATACAGCATACTGACTATAGCAAAATCAACCTGCAATCTTGAACTAAGTAATATTCAAAACAATTAAGGTATACCCACCAAAAACTGCGATGACTACAAACTAACAATCACTCTTTCCTGCTGCAGTGGCTTCATAACCATCGACCTGATCCAACACAAACACCGACATGAAAATGCCGAGCAAGGCACATCAACACGTAGCCAAGGAGCACATCATCCGACGATAAACCACGAAAATCCACGACCCGTCAAGATTTCAACCTAACAGAATAGATC
>JAURVB010006524.1:0-78564 GCA_033002965.1 Piper betle | reverse complement strand
AGCAACGGTCCAAGATTAGAAACGTTGGCTAGGCTGCCAGTCACGAGCCAAAAAGGACGTGGGCTGGGGCTTGCAACGGTCCAATAATAGGCATTTCGGGGACGAAATTTTTAAGCTGGGTGGATTGTGAGATCCCTCAACTTAGCCCCACATCTAATACCTACTGGGAGAAGATCTAGTTTATAAGTGGGAATGGACTAGAGATCTTTAACTTCCTGGGTACCCATTTTAAAGAAATGACTTAGCCCAATACGTTGCACTTTGGGCTGGGTCGTTACAAATGGTATCAGAGCCGACCTGGTTCCGTGTTAGATGGTGTGATGGACTAGGGACGTTGGTTAGGCTGCCGGTCATGGGCCAGAAAAGGTCGTGGGATGGGGTTAGCAACGGGCAAAGACTAGAAACGTTGGCTAGGCTACCGGTCACGAGGCCAAAAAGGACGTGGGCTGGGGCATAGCAATGGGCCAACAATATGCATTTCGGGGACGAAATTTCCTAAGGTGGATAGACTGTGAGATCCCTCAACTTAGTCCCACATCTAATACCTACTGGGAGAAGATCCTGTTTATAAGTGGGAATGGACTGGAGATCATTAACTTCCGGGGTACCCATTTTAAAGAAATAACTTAGCCCATTACGCTGCACTTTGGCTGGGTCGTTACAAATGGTATCAGAGCCAACCTGGTTCCGTGGTACATGGTGGGATGGACTAGGGACGTTGGCTAGGCTGCCGGTCACGGGCCGAAAAAGGTCGTGGGCTGGGGTTAGCAACGGGCCAAGACTAGAAATGTTGGCTAGGCTGCCGGTCACAGGCCAAAAAGGATGTGGTCTGGGGCTAGCAAGGGGCCAATAATAGGCATTTCGGGGACGAAATTTCCTAAGGTGGGTGGATTGTGAGATCCATCAACTTAGTCCAACATCTAATACCTACTGGGAGAAGATCCTGTTTATAAGTGGGAATGGACTATAGATCTTTAACTTCCGGGGTACCCATTGTAAAGAAATGATTTAGCCCATTACGTTGCACTTTGGGCTGGGTCGTTTCAAATGGTATCAGAGCCGACCTAGTTCCGTGTTAGATGGTGGGATGGACTTGGGACGTTGGCTAGGTTGCCGGTCATGGGCCAAAAAGGTCCTGGGCTGGGGATAGCAACGGGCCAAGACTAGAAAGGTTGGCTAGGCTGCCGGTCACAGGCAAAAAGGATGTGGGCTGGGGCTAGTAATGGGCCAAGAATAGGCATTTCGGGGATGAAATTTCCTAAGGTGGGTGGATTGTGAGATCCCTCAACTTAGTCCGACATCTAATACCTACTGGGAGAAGATCCTGTTTATAAGTGGGAATGGACTAGAGATCTTTAACTTCCGGGGTACCCATTTTAAAGAAATGACTTAGCCCAATACGTTGCACTTTGGGCTGGGTCGTTACAAATGGTATCAGAGCCGACCTGGTTCCGTGTTAGATGGTGGGATGGAATAGGGACATTGGCTAGGCTGCCGGTCACAGGCCAAAAAAGGTCGTGGGCTGGGGTTAGCAACGGGCCAAGACTAGAAACGTTGGCTAGGCTACCGGTCAAGAGCCAAAAAGGACGTGGGCTGGGGCTAGCAACGGGACAATAATAGGCATTTCGGGGACGAAATTTTCGAAGCTGGGTGGATTGTGATATCCCTCAACTTAGTCCCACATCTAATACCTACTGGGAGAAGATCCTGTTTATAAGTGGGAATGGACTAGAGATCTTTAACTTCCGGGGTACCCATTTTAAAGAAACGACTTAGCCCATTACGTTGCACTTTGGGTTCGGTCGTTACAAATGGTATCAGAGCCAACCTGGTTCCGAGTTAGATGGTGGGATGGACTAGGGACGTTGGCTAGGGCTGCCGGTCACGGGCCAAAAAGTCGTGGGCTGGGGTTAGCAACGGGCCAAGACTAGAAACGTTGGCTAGACTGCCGGTCACGGGCCAGAATGGACGTGGGCTGGGGCTAGCAACGGGCCAAGAATAGGCATTTCGGGGACGAAATTTCCTAAGATGGGTGGATTGTGAGATCCCTCAACTTAGTCCCACATCTAATACCTACTGGGAGAAGATCCTGTTTATAAGTGGGAATGGACTAGAGATCTTTAACTTCTGGGGTACCCATTTTAAAGAAATGACTTAGCCCAATACGTTGCACTTTGGGCTGGGTCGTTACAAATGGTATCAGAGCCGACCTGGTTCCGTGTTAGATGGTGTGATGGACTAGGGACGTTGGTTAGGCTGCCGGTCATGGGCCGAAAAAGGTCGTGGGATGGGGTTAGCAACGGGCCAAGACTAGAAACGTTGGCTAGGATGCCGGTCACAGGCCAAAAAGGACGTGGGCTGGGGCTAGCAATGGGCCAACAATAGGCATTTCGGGGACGAAATTTCCTAAGGTGGATAGATTGTGAGATCCCACAACTTAGTCCCACATCTAATACCTACTGGGAGAAGATCCTGTTTATAAGTGGGAATGGACTAGAGATCATAAACTTCTGGGGTACCCATTTTAAAGGAATGACTTGGCCCATTACGTTGCACTTTGGGCTGGTCGTTACAAATGATTGTGAGATCCCTCAACTTAGTCCCACATCTAATACCTACTGGGAGAAGATCCTGTTTATATGTGGGAATGGACTAGAGATCTTTAACTTTCGGGGTACCCATTTTAA
This sequence comes from Piper betle, assembly GCA_033002965.1. NCBI lineage: Eukaryota > Viridiplantae > Streptophyta > Magnoliopsida > Piperales > Piperaceae > Piper > Piper betle. Next base: position 75,877 of record JAURVB010006524.1, on the reverse strand, counting down.
AGAAATAACTTAGCCCATTACGTTGCACTTTTGGCTCGGTCGTTACAAATAGTATCAGAGCCGACACGGTTCCGTGTTACATGGTGGGATGGACTAGGGACGTTGGCTAGGCTGCCGGTCATGGGCTAAAAAAGGTCGTGGGCTGGGGTTAGCAACGGGCAAAGATTAAAAATGATGGCTAGGCTGCCGGTCAGAGGCCAAAGGATGTGGGCTGGGGCTAGCAACGGGCCAATAATAGGAATTTCGAGGACGAAATTTCCTAAGGTGGGTGGATTGTGAGATCCTTCAACTTAGTCCAACATCTAATACCTACTGGGAGAAGATCCTGTTTATAAGTGGGAATGGACTATAGATCTTTAACTTCCGGGGTACCCATTTTAGAGAAATGATTTAGCCCATTACGTTGCACTTTGGGCTGGGTCGTTTCAAATGGTATCAGAGCCGACCTAGTTCCGTGTTAGATGGTGGGATGGACTAGGGACGTTGGCTAGGCTGCCGGTCATGGGCCAAAAAGGTCATGGGCTGGGGCTAGCAACGGGCCAAGACTAGAAATGTTGGCTAGGCTGCCGGTCACAGGCAAAAAGGTTGTGGGCTGGGGCTAGCAACGGGCCGATAATAGGCATTTCGGGGCCGAAATTTCCTCAGGTGGGTGGATTGTGAGACCTCTCAACTTAGTCCCACATCGAATACCTACTGGGAGAAGATCCTGTTTATAAGTGGCAATGGACTAGTAGATCTTTAACTTCCGGGGTACCCATTTTAACGAAATGACTTAGCCCATTACATTGCACTTTGGGCTCGGTCGTTACAAATGGTATTAGAACCGACCTGGTTCCGTGTTAGATGGTTGGACGGACTAGGGACGTTGGCTAGGCAGCCGGTCATGGGCCAAAAAGGTCGTGGGCTGGGGTTAGCAACAGGCCAAGACTAGAAACGTTGGCTAGGCTACCGGTTACGGGCTAGAAAGGTCGTGGGCTGGGGTTAGCAATAGGCCAAGAATAGGCATTTCGGGGACAAAATTTTCTAAGGTAGGGTGGATTGTGAGATACCTCAACTTAGTCCCACATCTAATACCTACTGGGAGAAGATCCTATTTATAAGTGGGAATGGACTATAGATCTTTAACATTCGGGGTACCCATTTTAAAGAAATGATTTAGCCCATTACGTTGCACTTTGGGCTGGGTCGTTACAAATGGTATCAGAGCCGACCTGGTTTCGTGTTAGATGGTGGGATGGACAAGGGACGTTGGCTAGGCTGCCGGTCTTGGGCCAAAAAGGTCATGGGCTGGGGCTAGCAACGGGCCAAGACTAGAAACGTTGGCTAGGTTGCCGGTCACAGGCCAAAAGGACGTGGGCTGGGGCTAGCAACGGGCCAATCGTAGGCATTTCGGGGACATAATTTCCTAAGGTGGGTGGATTGTGAGATCCCTCAACTTAGTCCCACATCTAGTACCTACTGGGAGAAGATCTTGTTTATAAGTGGGAATGGACTAGAGATCTTTAACTTCCGGGGTACCCATTTTAAAGATATGACTTAGCCCATTACGTTGCACATTGGGCTCGGTCGTTACAAATGGTATCAGAGCCGACCTGGTTCCGTGTTAGATGGTGGGATGGACAAGGACGTTGGCTAGGCTGCCGGTCACGAGCCAAAAAGGTCCTGGGCTAGGGTTAGCAGCGAGCCAAAACTAGAAACGTTGGCTAGGCTGCCGGTCACGGGCCAAAAGGACGTGGGTTGGGGCTAGCAAGGGGCCAATAATAGGCATTTCGGGGACGAAATTTCCTTAGGTGGGTGGATTGTGAGATCCCTCAACTTAGTCCAACATCTAATACCTACTGGGAGAAGATCCTGTTTATAAGTGGGAATGGACTAGAGGTCTTTAAACATCCGAGGTACCCATTTTAAAGAAATGACTTAGCCCATTACGTTGCACATTGGGCTCGGTCGTTACAAATGGTATCAAAGCCAACCTGGTTCCGTGTTAGTTGGTGGGATGGACTAGGGACGTTGGTTAGGCTGCCGGTAACGGGCCAAAAAGGTCGAGGGCTGGGGTTAGTAACAGGGCAAGACTAGAAACGTTGGCTAGACTGCCGGTCACGGGCCAGAAAGGACATGGGCTGGGGCTAGCAACAGGCCAAGAATAGGTATTTCGGGGACGAAATTTCCTAAGGTGGGCGGATTGTGAGATCCCTCAAATTAGTCCCACATCTAATACCTACTAGGAGAAGATCCTGTTTATAAGTGGGAATGGACTAGAGATCTTTCAACTTCCGGGGTACCCATTTTAAAGAAATGACTTAGCCCATTACGTTGCACTTTGGGGTGGGTCATTACAAATGGGATAAGAGCCGACCTGGTTCCGTGTTAGATGGTGGGATGGACTAGGGACATTGGCTAGGCTGCTGGTCATGGGCCGAAAAAGGTCGTGGGATGGGGTTAGCAACGGGCCAAGACTAGAAACGTTGGCTACGCTACCGGTCGACAGGCCAACAAGGACGTGGGAAGGGGCTTGCAATGGGCCAACAATAGGCATTTCATGGACGAAATTTCCTAAGGTGGATAGATTGTGAGATTCCTCAACTTAGTCCGACATTTAATACCTACTGGGAGAGGATCCTGTTTATAACTGGGAATGGACTAGAGATCTTAAACTTCCGGGGTACCCATTTTAAAGGAATGACTCGGCCCATTACGTTGCACTATGGGCTGGTCGTTACAAATGATTGTGAGATCCCTCAACTTAGTCCCACATCTAATACCTACTGGGAGAAGATCCTGTTTATATGTGGGAATGGACTAGAGATCTTTAACTTCCGGGGTACCCATTTTAAAGAAATAACTTAGCCCATTACGTTGCATTTCGGCTGGGTCGTTACAAATGGTATCAGAGCCGACCTGGTTCCGTGTTACATGGTGGGATGGACTAGGGACGTTGTCTAGGCTGCCGGTCACGGGCCAAAAAAGGTCGTGGGCTGGGGTTAGTAACGGGCCAAGACTAGAAATATTGGCTAGGCTGCCGGTCACAGGCCAAAAAGGATGTGGGCTGGGGCTAGCAAGGAGCCAATAATAGGCATTTCAGGGACGAAATTTCCTAAGGTGGGTGGATTGTGAGATCCTTCAACTTAGTCCAACATCTAATACCTACTGGGAGAAGATCCTGTGTATAAGTGGGAATGGACTATAGATCTTTAACTTCCGGGGTACCCATTTTAAAGAAATGATTTAGCCCATTACATTGCACTTTGGGCTGGGTCATTTCAAATGGTATCAGAGCCGACCTAGTTCCGTGTTAGATGGTGGGATGGACTTGGGACGTTGGCTAGGCTGCCGGTCATGGGCCAAAAAGGTCATGGGCTGGGGCCAGCAACGGACCAAGACTAAAAACGTTGGCTAGGCTGCGGGTCACAGGCGAAAAAGGATGTGGGCTGGGGCTTGCAACGGGCCAATAATTGGCATTTCGGGGACGAATTTTCTTCAGGCGGGTGGATTGTGAGACCCTTCAACTTAGTCCCACATCTAATACCTACTGGGAGAAGATCCTGTTTATAAGTGGGAATGGACTAGAAATCTTTAACTTCCGGGGTACCCATTTTAACGAAATGACTTAGCCCAGTACGTTGCACTTTGGGCTGGGTCGTTACAAATGGTATTAAAGCCGACCTGGTTCCGTGTTAGATGGTGGGATGGACTAGGGACGTTGGCTAGGCAGCCGGTCAAGGGCCAAAATGGTCGTTGGCTGGGGTTAGTAATGGGCAAAGACTAAAAACGTTGGCTAGGCTGCCGGTCACAGTGCCAAAAAGGACGTGGGCTGGGGCTAGCAACGGGCCAAGAATAGGCATTTCGGGGACGAAATTTCCTAAGGTGGGTGGATTGTGAGATCCCTCAACTTAGTCCCACATCTAATACCTACTAGGAGAAGATCCTGTTTATAAGTGGGAATGGACTATAGATCTTTAACTTTCGGGTTACCCATTTTAAAGAAATGATTTACGCCATTACGTTGCACTTTGGGCTGCGTCGTTACAAATGGTATCAGAGCCGACCTGGTTTCGTGTTAGATGGTGGGATGGACTAGGGACGTTGGCTAGGCTGCCGGTCATGGGCCAAAAAGGTTATGGGCTGGGGCTAGCAACGGGCCAAGACTAGAAACGTTGTCTAGGTTGCCGGTCACAGGCCAAAAGAACGTGGGCTGGGGCTAGCAACGGGCCAATCATAGGCATTTCGGGGACATAATTTCCTAAGGTGGGTGGATTGTGAGATCCCTCAACTTAGTCCCACATCTAGTACCTACTGGGAGAAGATCTTGTTTATAAATGGGAATGGACTAGAGATCTTTAACTTCCCGGGTACCAATTTTAATTAAATGACTTAACCCATTACGTTGCATTTCGGCTGGGTCGTTACAAATGGTATCAGAGCCGACCTGGTTCCGTGTTAGATGGTGGGATGGACTAGGGACGTTGGCTAGGCTGCCGGTCACGGGCCAAAAAGGTCCTGGGCTGGGGTTAGCAACGGGCCAAAACTAGAAATGTTGGCTAGGCTGCCGGTCACAGGCCAAAAAGGACGTGGGCTGGGGCTAGTAATGGGCCAATAATGGGCATTTCGGGGACGAAATTTCCTAAGGTGGGTGGATTGTGAGATCCCCCAACTAGTCCCACATCTAATACCTACTGGGAGAAGATCGTGCTTATAAGTGGGAATGGATTATAGATCGTTAACTTGCGGGGTACCCATTTTAAAGAAATGACTTAGCCCATTACGTTGCACTTTGGGCTGGGTCGTTACAAAAGGTATCAGAGCCGACCTGGTTCCGTGTTAGATGGTGGGATGGACCAGTGACGTTTGCTAGGCTGCCGTACATGGGCCAAAAAGGTCATGGGCTAGGGCCAGCAATGGGCCAAGACTAGAAACATTGGCTTGACTACCGGTCACGGGCCAGAAAGGACGTGGGCTGGGGCTAGTAACGGGCCAAGAATAGGCATTTCGGGGACGAAATTTCCTAAGGTGGGTGGATCGTAAGATCCCTCAACTTAGTCCCACATCTAATACCAACTGGGAGAAGTTCCTGTTTATAAGTGGGAATGGACTATAGATCTTTAACTTACCGGGTACCCATTTTAAAGAAATGACTTGGCCTATTACGTTGCACTTTGGGCTGGGTCGTTACAAATTATTGTGAGATCCCTCAACTTAGTCCCACATCCAATACCTACTAGGAGAAGATCCTGTTTATAAGTGGGAATGGACTAGAGATCTTTAACTTCTGGGGTACCCATTTTAAATAAATGACTTAGCCCATTACATTGCACTTTGGGCTGGGTCGTTACAAATGGTATCAGAGCCGACCTGGTTTCGTGTTAGATGGTGGGATGGACAAGGGACGTTGGCTAGGCTGCCGGTCTTGGGCCAAAAAGGTCATGGGCTGGGGCTAGCAACGGGCCAAGACTAGAAACGTTGGCTACGTTGCCGGTCACCGGCCAAAAAGGACGTGGGCTGGGGCTAGCAACGGGCCGATCGTAGGCATTTCGGGAACATAATTTCCTAAGGTGGGTGGATTGTGAGATCCCTCAACTTAGTCCAATATCTAGTACCTACTGGGAGAAGATCTTATTTATAAGTGGGAATGGACTAGAGATCTTTAACTTCCGGGGTACCCATTTTAAAGATATGACTTAGCCCATTACGTTGCACATTGGGCTCGGTCGTTACAAATGAGATCAGAGCCGACTTGGTTCCGTGTTAGATGGTGGGATGGACTAGGGACGTTGGCTAGGCTGCCGGTCACGGGCCAAAAAAGGTCCTGGGCTGGGGTTAGCTACGAGCCTAAACTAGAAACGTTGGCTAGGCTTCCGGTTACGAGCCAAAAAGGACGTGGGCTGGGGCTAGCAACAGGCCAATAATAGGCATTTCGGGGACGAAATTTTCTAAGCTGGGTGGATTGTGAGATCCCTCAACTTAGTCCCACATCTAATACCTACTTGGAGAAGATCCTGTTTATAAGTGGGAATGGACTAGAGATCTTTAACTTCCGGGGTACCCATTTTAAAGAAAAGACTTAGCCCATTACGTTGCACTTTGGGCACGGTCGTTACAAATGGTATCAGTGCCAACCTGGTTCCGTGTTAGATGGTGGGATGGACTAGGGACGTTGGCTAGGCTGCCGGTCATGGGCAAAAAAGGTCGTGGGCTGGGGTTAGCAACGGGCCAAGACTAGAAACGTTGGCTAGACTGCCGGTCACGGGCTAGAAAGGACGTGGGCTGGGGCTAGCAACAGGCTAAGAATATGCATTTCGGGGACGAAATTTCCTAAGGTGGGTGGATTGTGAGTTCCCTCAACTTAGTCCCACATCTAATACCTACTGGGAGAAGATCTTGTTTATAAGTGGGTATGGACTAGAGATCTTTAAACTTTCGGGGTATCCATTTTAAAGAAATGACTTTGCCCATTACGTTGTACTTTGGGCTGGGTCATTACAAATGGGATCAGAGCCGACCTGGTTCCGTGTTAGATGGTGGGATGGACTAGGGACGTTGGCTAGGCTGCCGGTCATGGGCCAAAAAGGTCGTGGGCTGGGGTTAGCAACGGGCCAAGACTAGAAACGTTGGCTAGGCTGCCGGTCACGAGCCAAAAAGACGTGGGCTGGGGCTAGCAACGGGCCAGTAATAGGCATTTCGGGGACGAAATTTTCTAAGCTGGGTAGATTGTGAGATCCCTCAACTTAGTCCCACATCTAGTACCTACTGGGAGAAGATCCTGTTTATAAGTGGGAATGGACTAGAGATCTTTAACTTCCAGGGTACCCATTTTAAAGAAATGACTTAGCCCATTACGTTGCACTTTGGGCTCGGTCGTTACAAATGGTATCAGAGCCAACCTGGTTCCGTGTTAGATGGTGGGATGGACTAGGGACGTTGGCTAGGCTGCCGGTCACGGGCCAAAAAGGTCGTGGGCTGGGGTTAGCAACGGGCCAAGACCAAGACTAGAAACGTTGGCTAAGCTGCCGGTCACAGGCCAAAGAGGACGTGGGCTGAGGCTAGCAACGGGCCAATAATAGGCATTTCGGGGACGAAATTTCCTAAGGTGGGTGGATTGCGAGATCCCTCAAGTTAGTCCCACATCTAATACCTACTGGAAGAAGATCCTGTTTATAAGTGGGAATGGACTATAGATATTTAACTTCCGGGGTACCCATTTTAAAGAAATGACTTTGCCCATTACGTTGCACTTTAGGCTGGGTCGTTACACTATAGATCAAGTATTTCAACTTCAAAATAGAGTTGAGAGGCATTTTTTTTCCTTGATAGATTTCCAGCCCTTTGACAAAGATCACATCTCTCAACAAAATAACTTAAATCTTTAAATAGTGTAGGCCAAAATAATCCCGATTGGAGAACTTTCATCGCTGTCTTAGTACTTCCAAAGTGCCCGCCATAATCTGTTGAGTGACAATGATGAAGTATGGGCCCCATTTCATCTTCTGGTACACATCTTCTTACCATTCCATCAGCACATTGCTTGAAGTGAAGAGGGTCATCCCAAAATATGACTTAGCCTCATGAAGAAATCGTTTCTTTTGTTGAAAGTTCATGTCTGATGACATCTTCCTACCTACCAAGTAATTCGTTATATCAGCAAACCATGGGACAACACCACTTTCAATGAACAATATATTTTCATGAAGGAAAACCTCATTCACGGGTGGATCATCCTTAATGTTGTGTGTTGTGCTCAACCGAGAAAGGTGGTCTGCTATAAAATTATCGCTTCCTTTCCTGTCCTTAATCTCAACATCAAATTCCTTCAATAAAAGTGAACCCTCCATCACTAATGATTGCCTGAGGTGTACCAAATCTAGTAAAGATATTCTTCTTTAAAAACTTAACCACCACCTTGGCATCATTCAAAGGTAAAGCTATTGCTTCAGCCCATTTAAAAACATAATCTACAGCTAAAAGAATATAAGTGTTAGAGTTTGATGGAGGAAAAGGACCCATAAAATCTATACCCTATAGATCAAATAATTCAACTTCAAGAATAGAGTTGAGAGGCATTTTGTTTTTCCTTAATAGATTTCCAGCCTTTTGACAACGATCACATCTCTCAGCAAAATAACTTGAATCTTTAAATAGTGTAGGCCAAAATAATCCCGATTGGAGAACTTTCACCTATTACTTCCAAAGTGCCTGCCATAATTTGTTGAGTGACAATGATGAAGTATGGGCCCCATTTCATCTTCTGGTACACATCTTCTTACCATTCCATCAGCACATTGCTTGAAGAGAAGAGTGTCATCCCAAAAATATGGCTTAGCCTCATGAAGAAATCGTTTCTTTTGTTGAAAGTTCATGTCTGATGGCATCTTCCCACCTACCAAGTAATTCGCTATATCAGTAAACCATGGGACAACACCACTTTCAATGACCAATATATTTTCCAAAGGGAAAACCTCATTCACAAGTGGATCATCCTTAATGTTGTGTGTTGTGCTCAACCGAGAAAGGTGGTCTGCTATAACATTATCGCTTCCTTTCCTGTCCTTAATCTCAACATCAAATTCCTGCAATAAAAGTGAACCCTCCATCACTAATGATTGCCTAAGGTGTACCAAATCTAGTAAAGATATTCTTCTTTAAAAACTTAACCACCACCTTGGCATCATTCAAAGGTAAAGCTATTGTTTCAGCCCATTTAAAAACATAATCCATAGCTAAAAGAATATAAGTGTTAGAGTTTGATGGAGGAAAAGGACCCATAAAATCTATACCCTATAGATCAAATAATTCAACTTCAAGAATAGAGTTGAGAGGCATTTTGTTTTTCCTTGATAGATTTCCAGCCCTTTGACAACGATCACATCTCTCAACAAAATAACTTGAATCTTTAAATAGTGTAGGCCAAAATAATCCCGATTGGAGAACGTTCATCGTTGTCCTAGTAATTCCAAAGTGCTCGCCATAATCTGTTGAGTGACAATGATGAAGTATGGGCCCCATTTCATCTTTTGGTACACATATTCTTACCATTCCATCGGCACATTGCTTGAAAAGAAGAGGGTCATCCCAAAAATATGACTTAGTCTCATGAATAAATCGTTTCTTTTGTTGAAAGTTCATGTCCGATGGCATCTTCTCACGTACCAAGTAATTCGCTATATCTGCAAACCATAGGACAACACCACTTTCAATAGCCAATATATTTTCATTAGGGAAAACCTTATTCACGGGTGGATCATCCTTAATGTTTTGTGTTGTGCTCAACCGAGAAAGGTGGTCTACTATAACATTATCGCTTCCTTTCCTATCCTTAATCTCAATATCAAATTCATGCAATAAAAGAACTCAACCAATTAGTCTAGGCTTGGAATCCTTCTTAGACAAATGGTATTTTAGAGCAGCATGATCAGTATATACAATAACCTTTGAACTTAGCAAATGTGACCTAAACTTATCAACAACATGCACTACTGCTGTATCATTCAATGTCTTACTAATGTAGTAGATAACATTAAAAAATGTGCTCTTTCTTTGGCCTTATACAGCACCTATTGCATGGTCACTTGCATCACACATTAATTCAAAAGGTCGTGACCAATCCGGTGCAGTCACAATGGGAGCTGAAATCAATTTTTGTTGCAAAGTCTCAAAAGCTTTCAAACATGCATCATCAAAATAAAATTTGCATTTTTTTCTAGTTAAGCACATAAAGGTTTTGAGATCTGAGAAAAATCCTTTATAAACCATCTATAGAATCCCTCATGTCCTAGAAAACTTCTAATTTCTTTCACTGATGTAGGAGGTGGGAGCTTCTCTATAGCTACAACTTTTGCCTTGTCTACTTCAAGTCCTTGGCATGAAACTTTATGTCCCAAAACTATTCCTTCCTATACCATAAAATGACATTTTTCCCAATTAAGAACAAGATTAGTGTCTTGACAACGTTTAAGAATGCAAGATAAATTAGATAAACAATCATCAAAAATCTCTCCAAAAACATTAAAGTCATCTATAAATACTTCTAGGCCATGTTCAATCATATCAGTAAAGATGGCCATCATGCATCTCTGAAATGTAGTGGGAGCATTACACAAGCCAAAGGGCATTCGCCGAAAAGCAAAAGTGCCATAAGGACAAGTGAACGTCGTCTTCACTTGATCCTTGGGTGCAATGGTAATCTGATTGTAACCTGAATATCCATCAAGAAAACAAAAATAAGTATTCCTAGCTAATCTATCAAGCATTTGATCAATAAAAGGAAGAGGAAAGTGATCTTTTTTGTAGCCTTGTTGAGCTTCCTATAGTCCATGCACACACGCCATCCCGTGATGGTTCTTGTAGAAATCAGTTCATCTCTTTCATTCTTTACCACAGTTATACCTCCTTTCTTTGGTACACATTGTACTGGACTTACCCAAGTACTATCAGCAATGGGATATATCACTCTGGCATCCAACCACTTAATAATTTCCTTCTTGACCACCTCTTTCATGTTGGGGTTGAGTCGTCGTTGGTGCTCTACAATTGGACTGCATCCATCCACTAAATTGATCCTATGCATACAAAAGGATGGATCGATGCCTTTTATGTCTGCTATAGTCCAAGCAATAACTGACTTATGATCCTTTAGTATTCTAATCATACTTCTCTTCCTGCAACATAGTTAGCTCTGAAGAAATAATAACAGGAAGAGTGTCATTAGGCCCTAAGAAAGTATACTTGAGATGTTTTGGAAGTTGCTTTAGCTCCAAAATAGGTGGTACTTCAATTGATGGCAGCAATCTATGGAATGGTAGATCTAAGGTTTTCCACAACTCTGAATCTCCTAGGCAAGATTTGTTGTGAATCTAGTACTTTAATCATCTCTTCCACATCAGTATCATCTTCACAAAGAGAATTTATGGCCTTATGTAATGAATCACTCAACTAATCCCCTTTGTACATTATTTTATCAAATAGTTCAATTCTAGAACAATCATATGTTTCATCTGGGCAATTCATGGATTTAAAGATGTTATATGTGACACAATCGTTGTTTACCCTAAGTGTAAGTTTTCCAGTAGCTACGTCGATCAGTGTTCTCCCAGTTGCTAAGAAACCTCTCCCAACAATGAGTGGTATATCGTCATTCCTTCCTTCCATTTCAAGCACCACAAAATCTGCAAGAAAGATAAACTTGTCAACCTTTATTAAAACATCTTCAATGACTCCTTTAGGATATACCAATGACCGGTCAGCCAACTGGAGTGTAATGTTGGTAAGAGCAATATCCTGGATTCCTAACCTTTTGAAAATAGAAAAGGCATAAGATTAATGCTAGAACCTAAGTTACATAAAGCATTACAATGAATATTTCCTCCAATTGAACATGGAATCACAAATCTACCTAGGTCTTTCATCTTACGAGGTAGTTTTCTTTGGAGGATGACACTACATTCCTTTGTCATCGCCACAACTTCATTGTCATATATTCTCCTTTTCTTTGCTAAATTATCCTTCAAGTATTTTACATAACTAGGCATCTGTTCAAGTGCTTTAACGAAAGGTATGTTAATTTGTAATTTCTTAAATATATCAATAAATTTTTTGAAATATTTTTCATCACTTTGTTTCCTCAATTTAGAAGGAAATGGTACCTTTCTTTCGACCTCTTCTATAAGTACCTCATCTTTCCCTTTCCCTTTTCTTCTGAGTAAGCTAACCAATGTATTGGGTTCATGTTAGTTGTTTGGCTTTTCATCTTTTTCCTTGACGTCATTGGGCTAAACTGGTTCTTATAAAGTAATACCACTCTAGGTTGTTACAGCTTTGCAATGCACTTGACCATCTTTCCTTGGTTGTTCTAGTTGGCTTGGAAGTACACCCTTGGGTTGCTCACTTGGTTCCTTGTTTGATTGACCATAACTTGTTGCATAAACTCTTGTTGCTGATTCTGCATGAATTGTTGCATAGTTTGTTGTATAGAATTGAACATTTGGATCAAATCCGATTGTTGTGGCTAGAAAGAAAGAGAAGGAGGTCGAGAATGTTGTGATGGTGGTGGTGGATTATTGAAGACAGTAGCTGATTCTGGATGATTATTCCATGAAAAGTTAGGGTTATTGTGACAACCCACATTGTAGGTATTGGAATAGGGATTGTTGTTCATATTGAAGTTGCCTACGTAGTTAACTTGATCTGCTGCACATTGACCTGTAGAATGTCCTTATCCACACCATTCACACCTTGGCTCCATAGCCTTAACATGTCCTTGCATATTAATATTTTGAACTTGAGTACATAAAGCTAGTAAGTGCATCTAATTCTAAAACTCCAGTAATCCTCCTTGGGTTCCTTTCTTGTGTTGCATGGGTGGTTGCTAGGAACCATTAATTCTAGCAATTGAAAGTGGGTTCATCCTAAGACACGATCCATTGGCCACTGCACAAATATGTTCTTTGTTTGCCCCCAACAACCCGTTATAGAAAGTTTGTAGTTGCATCCATTTTTCTATACCATGGTTGGGACACTTTTTCAACAATTCTTTAAATCTTTCCCATGCCTAAAAGAGAGACTCACCATCAAACTGCAAAAAAGATAAAATTTTGTTACGTAATCTAGTAGTTTTGGAAGGAGGAAAATATTTTAATAAAATTTTTTTAGACAATTCATCCCAAGTGGTAATTGAATCTAATGATGACAACAACTCTTTCGCACTTCCTATTAATGAGAATGTAAATAAGCGAAGGCGGAGAGCATAATCAAAGACACCAGGTTGCTTATACTTATTGCAAAATGATAGGAAATCAATGATATGCCTATTAGGATTTTCAGTAGGTGATCCACTAAATTGTCCTATAGTTTGTAACATGTTAAATAAAATTAGTTTAAGCTCAAAGTGGGTCGCATTCACCAGTGGTGCAATAATAATAGATTGTAACCCTCTTGCAAGAGGTACAACCCAATCTTGGATTGCCCTGTTGTCATCATTGGCTACTGCTACAATTGGTGGAAGTGGAGGCATTTGTTGTTGTTGTGGGTCCATGGCTTCTTCTTCTATTGCTTCTTATGCTCTTCTTCCAGCAGCATGCAAGTTTCTCAAAGTCCTTTCAATCTCTGGATTACAAGAAAACAAGGGTGACTGCACTAATCAATGCATAAACAAATGATAATAAGGAAGAAGACAATGATATAGTATTTTTTCTTTTTTAAAAAAATCAGACACTAAAATCTAAAAAGAAAAGATAAAGGCTCAAAATTCTAATCCTAAATTAACTAAGAAAATTCGATCTCCCTGGCAACGGTGCTAAAAACTTGTTCGATTAATTTCAATGATGAGCAAGTATACGCGGTTGAAACAAGTAATATAATGATAAATTTAAGTATCGTCCCACAGAGAGATGAATTTCCTTAAATTAATTAAAGCAAATGACATTAAGAACAAAACAAAAATAATCAACTTAACTGAATCTAAGTAATAACTTTTAATTAAAGAAAGAGTTATAAGAATAAAACTCGTTCTAGAGTCGAATTTCCCTTAACATGAATTTAATATTCATCAAATCTTACTCTTATATTTTATTCCCTCAGATTGTCGATCTAGGATAATTATATGACATAGTGGCTCCTGCTCTTTCATGCTTCTATTGTTTTGCCTCAATTTCTACCACCCGGTGATAATTGATTAATCAACAAAATAATTCATTAAGATATGCCTTACCTTACAATCGCATACGGTGTTGTGTATCTCCCAACCACAATGACAAACAAGTCAAAAGACTCGTCGTATGATGAATTATCAATTACTAATCTAATTAATTTCTCCCAAATTTTAATTAAATTTCATAATCTAAGAAATAGGCAATCAATCTATTTTTAGCATTAAGAACATGATAATTCAAACAATCCGATTGAATAAAAGAGTAAGAGGTTGAAATAAATTTAACTCAACCATGTTAAGTTCCATTCTTTTCTAGAACGAAATACAAAACTACTCCATAATAAAAATAGAAAACAATATAAATTAGAAACTAATTTTCATCATGAAAGGGAAAGAAATTACAAAAACTATAAATATTTCTTTTATTAAACTCTTAAGCCAAGAGTTGAGATATATCAAACAACAAATGAATACCCCTTTATATAGAAGATGGGATACAAGGATTCGAGGAAGGTTTCCACAACTCGATGTGGCCTAATTGATTATGATGTCCAATGAAGTTTCCAAATCCCCGACAATGGCACAAAAACTATGTATAGCCATCCTCATCGAGCTTTGCCAACACCAAAAATTGTAGCCATCAATGAGCGGGGTTCATTAATATGACCAGCAAACCCTAAGCTCAATTTGTTTCATCTTTTTCTGTATTAAAACTCCAAAATTAAGCATATCTCATAAAATATTAATTAACTAAAATATAACGAGAAATATCACATAATTCATAATGTTTATACCCAAGAAGTACAAAATCACATTAAAAATATGGGTAAATATTATATACTTTTAAATACTTAACAATAGTTAATATTCATTAACATGAATATTAATAATATCATAGTTATACAATATAAGAATGCATAATTAAATACAAATAAATAATAACATACACGCGGACATACAAATAAATAAATAAATAAATAAATAAATAAATTTATAATTTAATAAACATAATAAGACTAATATTAATAAATAAATATAAGATTAACAATAATAAATAATCATGTAAACGTTCATCATATATAATAAACATATAAATACAAAAAATATAATGACTAAATAATTACTTAAATAAAACAATAAATAAAGAAAAATCATCATAACATCCAATCATACTAAACAATGTAAATATGCATCTAAACTAATATAAAAGTTTTCGAAATACCGAAAACGGTGCAAGAACGGATAAAACAGGCTGAACCGGACCAAACCAAGCTAAACTAGACCAAACCGAAAGTGCTGAGCTAACTCAGGCAAGAAAATGGTCTGGGTTGGCTGGGTAGAGCTCAATAGGACGGTGGACTCAGACATGGGCTGGTGGCTGGCGGACTCGGTCAGCCAGGCGGATGCAGACGCGAACGTGGGCGTGGGTATGAGGGCTAGACCAGGGGTGGCAATGCCCGTCGCCGGAATACAGCCACAACGGCACGACAGAATATGCAGTTGTTCGTGATCGAAGGAGGATAGGATGGGGAACATGATGGTGGTGATGGTCGGAGGAGTCCGGCTACTAGTCGGCCAGAAAGGGGCACCATCGCCGCCATGTGTGGCGATGTTGCTGGCAGTGATCACGGCCAAGGCAGTAGACAATGTTGGTCCCAAGCTGCAAATCTTGGCAAGAGGAAGCCCATCAGGGTGGTTGGATAGGCCAGTGGTGGATCGCTGGCACCGGAAAATGGCACAAACGGTGGCGGCGACGGTGATGAACAGTGATATAAAACTCGCTCACCGACGGCGCTAGTGGTCATTAGTATGAATCGAAAGCCGGCCGCAAGGTGGTCATCGCCGTACAGAATGGGTGGCCTGTAAAAACCCAGAATATATATATATATATATATATATACAATAATAATAATAAATAACGTTCGACGCGGTGGGGTCGAACGTGGAAAAAAATTCGTTAGTTGGTTAAGTATAAATTACCCAGTTAATTGAAAAGTAATTTCTAACCGGACGATTCTAGTTAAATCAGTCAAGTCGACCACATTACTAATCCATTTAACCATTTAAGTGAACTAAACCATGTACCCATTTAAGAAAATTAAGTGAAATGGTTAAGTGAACCGCATTGATTACCTAATTACCCGATTAAAGGAATTGCGGTGAAAGGGTGTTTCCAGAAACCCTAGCCATCATTTCATTCTTTGTAAAAGGCGAAGGGGAGGGCATCTTCTACATCTTTCTCCTCCTTGGACAGATGCTGGCTTTCCTCCTTCACTCGGGTAATTCCTTTTCCTTTCTTTTTCTTTTGTTGCATGCATACACATGTTGCATAAATGATAAACATGTTAAACATAAGAATCAAATGAGAAATCAACAAGGGAAGAAGAAAACCAGGAGGACGTCCTGCTGTTTTAGCAGCAGCAACAACACCATCCTCCATCCTTGTGAGTAGGGTTGACGTGCTGGAAAAGGGAGTGTTCCCAGCGGTGCTGCTGGCCGGACGGAGTCGCCTTGGGTGGCCGAGTCAGACCGGCGGGGGGAGATGTAAATCAGGAAGTGTAGGGAGACCAGGTTGGTGTTGATTGGGTGGTGTTGCTGGCCAGACGTTGATCTGCCATGGGAAGGGCAGACTAGTCGTCACTTGGGGTGGTGCTGGTCGTCACCTTGATGGGGCAAGACATGGTCGCCATGGCTGCTGGTCGACCACCATGAATGGTGTAATTAAGGTCCCCATGTAGGGTGTAATCTGAGTTCCATGAGATAACAGCGGATAAAGATTGGATCTTTGGGTTTCTTTTTCAATAGGATCAGTGGGGTGGGTAGAAGATGGGGTCTGAAATTGGGTGGAAGGAAAAGAAGACATGTTGGTCGGGTGCTGTTTATGTGGCTGACTAGAGTAGTCGCCATGGGTCTGGTCGGGTGCTATTTATGTAGCCGACTAGGGAGACGCTGCCATGGGTCATGGGCTGATTATGTGACCGACATGGAGTCACCATGGTCAGGTCAGGGTTGCTGATTGCGTAGCCGGAAGAGGGTCGCCAAGGACTGGCTGAGGGTTGCCATGTGGTGGCCAAGTTGGAGATGCCATAGCAGCAAATGGAGGCCGCCACGTTACTGGTTGGTTGCCATGCATGGTGAGAATACCGGCTTTCGCTGGTTGACTACAATAAAGCTAGGAGCTTTGGGGTCATTACATGACTTGTTAAAGTAGAATGGCAACCAGGTAAGTATGGGGCATTTTAATAATTAAATTATCAATTAGATAATGGGGATTTAGATGGAGATAATTAATAATTAATTATCATTAGAATTACATGAAAATTTATTAAGAAATGAAGACTAACATAAACAAATTACATCATTTAAAATTGATAGTATATCAGTCATGTAGTTGCATGTACGTTCATGCAAAATAAGATTATACTAATGTATAATTTTATGCCCTCATTCAGATTAGGGTTAGCGGATCACAGTCAGACGAAATCACAAGTCAAGTACGTATAATAGGTAGAACATCGTATTTTCCTTATTGGTAGCCTTGGTCGGCCTGAGCCCAGATTCGACCACCATGCACCGAGTGCAACCGGGGTCAAAGAATTGACTCAGTCCGACACGGGGTCGTATTATGTGCGTAAATTGTGTAATGCATCGACATTGTTTTGGAGTAGTGATAGCCGCCCCATAAAAAGGCTACAGCCGGGGTGAGTGTGGCACAGCGATTCCTCCATCGCACTGGAGTGCAGTGATAGCCTCCCCATAAAAAGGCTACGGCCGGGGTCTGTGAGGCACTGGCACTAGAACTGGCAGTGAGAGCTTCCCCACAAACGGGGCATAGCAATCACCTGAGTGCAGTGATAGCCTCCCCATAAAAATGCTACGGCCGGGGTGTGCGAGGCACTGGCACTGGAGACGGTAGTGGTAGCCTCCCCACAAAAAGGGCTACGGCCAGGGTGTGCGGATCACAGCGGATACCTCCTTCTCAATGTTTTGGAGTATAGCGGAATCGCTCCACCGCATATTAAAATAAACATAAGGAAATGGTGGAATGTACTTGATTTATTTTATCTATTATACTACTTAGTGTTGTAATCACTAACACGGAATTGCCTCCGCAGGTGTGCAGATACGAAATTAGGTGATTGACAACCGGAGCACGGAGCAAAATAAATATGAGGACTCCTTTTATTATTTATTTGAGAAATAAGTGTGGCTACTGGGAAACGGTCTAAGACTGTGGGATCTTTATATGTTTTGTTAAATAAAAATGTTAGACATATTTACGTAATTGTGAGTAACACCTGGCCAGCTAGGCCCACAATGTTGTGAAAAATGGCGGGTCGTTACGTGGCCGAAGGAGGGTAGGGGTCTCATCGGTGGCGATCCGAAGTGGCGGCGGCATAACATTGGAAAATTTAAAAATCGTGGAAACTCTTGAAATCAATGGGTGAAGATAAAGTTGAGTGGACGGCTCAAATATTGCCATGCGGCACAATTTTGACATCTAATAACTTGTGGCCTAGTAGGGCCCACCTATGGGTACATGCACTATACATATGGACGAAAAGCTCGGATCGAGACCGTCAAAAGTTCAAACTGACTCGAGTTATGAAATTGAACTATAGGCGGGAATCGAGGCAAGAATGTTAAATAGACCTCGAACCCTAAACAAAATCAAGCTGGGCCCATGGGGGCACAATCGAATGATCTAAAATTCCTATGCTGCATGCAAATAAAATCCCCAAAAAATATCCTGGCTAACATATACAAACAAATCTATATACCTCAGTATACACTGATAACTAATAATCTTATCATCTGCATGTCAGGCATACTCAGCCAATATAACATACTCATACGGCCATCTAGGCCCATACTCATAATCTGAAAACTAGTATGGCTCGATCTTGGTTGAACCAACTCGAGATTGCCCAAACTGGACAAAAGTATAATCGGATAAAACCCCAAGCCAAAACTAGGGTTTTACAACCTCTCCTCCTTATAAAAATTCCATTTTCGGAATTTCTTACATCAACTGCGATCGGAGGACTCAACTAAAGTGTGATCTTGCTAACAAACTCATACCTCTCCCTCGAAAGCTAGTTGCACACGGTCCAAACGTACCAACATGAAGCTAGATCTCTCAGTGCTGACAAAGCTCACTGGCTCCTTACTAATCTGGCTAACAAACTACACATGCTCAAATAATCTAACAAAATATGCCATATATGCTAGAATTATCTATCTACACTAACCATACAAGTTCAAATTGTTTGGCTAGATTGACCATGCATGCTCGAATCATCTCCCTGGACTGACCATGCATGCTCGAGTCATCTCACTGGACTAACTGCCAGGGTCACTACAAACTATGGAGACTGAAATGCAATGACCTTGGTTGGGAAAACCTAGGTTAACCCTTAAGGGTCTACTGGGTGGTCATGCAAGTACTCTAGAGTACTGCAGGGTACTAGTCTGAACTACATCATGAAAAACTATATCGGTGCGAGGAATGTAGCCTAACATCTACCCATGTCTCCCTGATCCTCATCAATGTGATAGGTCGACTACGTGTACCCTCAGGGCACTCTACTCCAAGTTATATGACTCTACTAGTGTGTCCTATGAGTCCTGCTAGTATATGGTGGACTCTAGTGCCAAGTAAAGGTATATACTAATGAGTTCTATTATTTATTATCGCCAGTCTAGGTCAAACACTCAACTGTCTCTAGAAAAGGAACCAAACTACTCACTAGGTCCAGCTAACTCAGTCCCGAGTCAAATATCTTAGTCTCTTCCATAATGGAACAAGGACAGCTGCTATAAGTCTACTGTGTACTATGGCTCTTGCAATTATCTATGCAACCACTAACTACAACTGAAGGGGGCTCTTTGTGATGCAATAATGGTGAGAACACCTGTACATATACAACATGTCTCAAGGAGTATGAAAACATGCTCTACATGGACCTGTGGAGTCTGCATCTGATCTGTGGTAGGTGCATTGGTCAATGTCTACTCATCTCAACCATCTGGAAAAATAGATAGTATGACTAATATATCTAGAAAGGTGAGTCTGAACATACTCTGGTAAAGGCTCGGTTCTATCTAATATCTCTAGTCACATGACAAGTGAATGAATCTCTCATGCAAAATTAGTCATACTGCTCACGACTATAACTGGGAGGTGTCTCATCCTCACATAGTCTGACGTCATGTCTCTATCTGTGGTGATGTAAGATATCTGTTGAGTTATAGTGGGGTAATGAAACTCTGTATAAGATACTGGGTGACTCAAAATTATGGGTAGGTCCATGGGCATGCTTCCAAGATCACCATAATTGAACTCTGCCATTGGTGGCCATCTTATAGAATATCCAATCAATGACGAGTCTAGGAGATGGCTCCTAAGAAATTCTAATTCAATCAACTAATAGTAGGCATGTGTTTCTCAATACTATACTAGTCACGCACTTCCAAACGGATGGGTTCAAATGACTCAAAGGACCACTATCTATCTTTGTGTCTACGGGGACTCATAGTGAGGTTTGACACATGTCACATCCGCTCTTCAGTGGTGTGTGACCGGCCATCCTGTACCAATTTGTTTCATTAATCTTGACTCACATGACTACTATAGCTATGGCAGACTCTCAAGCAAAGCCATAAGCCAAGATGAGCATACATAGATGTCCGTCTATCTGGTCAACATGATCCGGTTTGACTGAAGTCCTTGTCTCCATTGCTCCCAAGCTGGGGTGAAGTATCCTTCAGACTGGTTTGTCATCGGCTAGCTTCACTGTAAGTCTTATACAGTACCATGAAGGTACCTCTTATACTTGGGGTAAAGGCTAAATCCTATGTCTCAAGGTAAGGACCTAATCGTGCTGGAGAAGAGCAAGGAAAGCTTTGCCTTCCTAATGGACACTCCCTCACTAAACCCATCATTTATGGCAAAATTTTAATATAAGTCAAATATCTCTCTCTGGCTAGGCCAAACTCTAAATGAGTTAAACCGCATATCTGATCATTTGCTAACCATAAGATCTACGGAACCCTGGTTGTGGGTCACATATATGCTTTTACCCTTACTAAACAATCTGACCACTATGGTCATCCTATCTAGATATCATATTGTCCTGTTCTCGTACTCTATCTATATACATCCCTAGAAGACTCACTAATAGTGTTTGATGATCCCCACGAGATTATCATTAAGACTATCTTACAATACACATCTGACCAAAGGATGTCAGGTTAAGGCAATGGTATGCAAGGTAGTTGGTGAAGTCAATCATTTGCCATCACATCCAAATAATTCTAGTGTACCTAACTTTCCTCTACCTGAATGATGTTAACATAGTTATATCTTGTCCTCAATCTTTGATCCAACTCTTCTCCAAAATTATGATATGTTGTCTCTATGCAATGCTAGGAACATCCTCAAGTAGTTGTCCTCCTATAGGGTGAGGTAACTACTTGGCCCTTACATCCACAATAACTGCTCCACTCGGTCGGCGATAGTGCAATATATGGACGGTGGTTGTGCATCATCGACTGCAGTAGTGCACATTCGATCGGTGGTAGTGCATCACGGTCTGTGGTTGGGCAACTCGAACGGTGGTTGTGCATCTCGAATGGCGATTATGCTACTGAGATGCTGAAGCCTAATCCTGATCATGTACATCGTGAACTTACTACTGTCTCTGATATATCTTCCTCCGTGTGTTTGTCTCATCAGAGATAGCTACTATCAACATCGGCTCCGGTTATCCAACCATGCATGTCTGATCCAAAGGGGTCTGGATCATAGTGGTGACACGTACTATGGTGATCCAATGTTGAGCCTACACTTATCTCCTGAAATCTGTGGTGATTTCTCTTATAAACATTGACTGGTTCTCAATGGCTATCACTGATCTAGCCCTAGCAAATCGAGTGACATCTGGTCAACCATCTAAATCTGTGGTCAAAGGTAATCTCGCTCATTCTCAATGTGTTCATGCCTCTATCTGTTGAAGAGTGGCCAATAATACTGTTAAGACAGACATACACTAGTGGAACAGGGGGAGGTAGTGAAGTGTCCATGAGACTATAGATCCACCTCGCTACTCATCCTCATCCACTACTATCTCCTCAAAGTAGTCCATCTCAAGTCATCTGTCCAAGCTCTCATCTATGCTCCAAGTACCTCAGTGGCTCCACTGTCATAACCACATCATTCATCCATAGGGATTTGTCTGAAGGTCCAAGTTCTCCAAAGTAGGCCTCAAACTATGCCTAATGAATCTGTACAAGCCACTCAAAGGTCTCTTCTCATGTGTCACGTAACTACATGAGTATCTCCATACTCCAAGCTTCCTACTTGTGTTATCTCTTATAACTCTGTCTCACAATGTACACCATGTGCTAAGGAAGGACTGATGTGGTGACAAGCAAAAGACGGGAAAGTGCTCCAGTGTGGTCACCAAAATTCTACATATTCCCAGCCACCATCCAACTCAACCTTAGCCAACTGAGCATGTGGCCAATCTTACATCATCCAAATTTATTGCACAATAAAAGGAAAGGTGTCTCTGAGAGCTTATCATGACATTCAGTGAGATCCCTACTGGTGTCTACGAAACCATGATCTTATCATATCCATCTCATAAGTCCTCTATAATTGCAAGCACCTAAGCATGCACTGCTTAGGTCTCACTGACCACACCATCTGAAATCATAAGAAAAAGAAACCAAAGAAAATACCTATCAGCTTGGCTAAGGACAGCTCCAGACACTTGGCTCAAAATAAAACTCTTCCATCTCAATTGACCAAGACATGGCTCTGATACTAATTTGTAACACTCCAATTTCGGTTCACCTATGAGCTGAATCAGAAATGTTACAATCAAGTCGAGTCATGTTCAAAGTTGCCGGTCGATATGACTCGATGATGAAATACATCGAAACAACCCTCTTGGTGTCATGAAAATGGAAGACATTGTTAAATATGTATCAAACACATCAAATATAAATAAAATCAATAAAGTAAATAACTACATTGAGCCCAAGTGTGTGTAGCATTTTGTTGTCTTCCCACCAAAGTCGACTCAAGATTTGTAAGGCCTACATATATTATATAAAAACGTCAGTAACGAGTGTTACTAGTTCGAAAAATAACTAATACAAACTGGCAAATATGTATTCCATTACCCACGGAAACTTATATAACTTCAAGATTGCCTCACAATGGGTGGTAAGCAAACATACTTAAGCAATTTTCAGCTTGCATGCATGGCTCATAATCATATTCATACATACATACAACACTTAGGCCCTCACACCTTCCATATCACCTGCCACGATACTCGAGTGGCAAAAGAAACAATTAAGTTAATGCCACATATTCCGGAAATGCGTGGCATTACGTAGTACCATCATACTCCGCACTACCTCATGGTTTGAAGGAGTACTAGTGTGATTCATACATATCACTATACCAATCACTCTCTTATTCGTGAAATTCGTAAAAATGCGCTTACTCATATAATAGGCTTAGGAAAGAGGCTTGTATCATATATTTTTGGAGCTTCAGTTCAAAAACTAACAAGGGATCACATCCTTGTAGTTTTATTAAACATGCATAGAAAACATGGCTAAATGGCCCGACATCGGAGGGATCCGATAAAACAACGCTGATGCCACCCTATCTACAAAACACGATAAAACTCGACACGCAAGGAGTCAAGCAGAGAGGGAGAGTCCTACGGACTTGTGGTCCAAGCTCCAAGTGTATCAGCAGATCTACGGGAGCTCGGACTCCGAAACCTACATCAGAACCCACTACTAAGTAAGCTACTAACATCTCTATATGATGCATGCTCATGGTGTGTGCTACTATCATCAATATGTCCTAATAAAGAAAATAATGCTAACAAACTTATAACTAAACATCTGGCACACAAATCAACACATATTAATAATTAATAAACAAATAAATATGCACATAGATAATTAGGTAAATACTAAATACATGAATATAAGTAATACCATAATCATAAAATAATAATATAATTACACTATATAAATATATAGGCAAACACGAGTAAATATCATATATATTTGTATTAGTAAACACTTAAATAATTAAATCATAATTCAATACATAAATAAATAGCTAACATTAATTAACATGAATATTAATAATATCATAGTTATACAATATAAGAATGCCTAATCAAATACAAATAAATAATAACATACAAGCGAACATACAATAGATAAATAAATATATAAAGAAATAAATAAATAAATTTACAATTTAATAAACATAATAAGACTAATATTAATAAATAAATATAATATTAATAATAAAAAATAACCATGTAAACATTCATCATATATGATTAACATTTAAATGCAAGTAAATAAATAATAATGAATAAATAATTAATTAAATAATCAAATAAAACAATAAATAAAGAAAAATCATCATAACATCCAATCATACTAAATAATGTGTATATGCATCTAAACTAATATAAAAGTTCTCGAATTACCAAAAACGGTGTAAGAAAGGATGAAAACGGATTGAACCTGACCAAACCAAAAGCAATTAACCAACCCAGGCTAGAAAATGGTCTGGATTGGCTGGGTGGACTGATAGGACGGCGGACTCGAACATGGCCTCGCGGCTAGCGGCTTAGCTAGCCAGGTAGACGCGGACAGGAACAAGGGCATAAGCAAATAGGTCGGACATGGGGTAGCGGTGCCCGTCGCTGGAATGTGGCCACAGAAAGCACGGTAGAGACTTCTGTTGGTCGTTATCGAAAGAGGGGAGGATGGGGAACAAGACGTTAGTGACGGTCGGAGGAGTCCGGCGTTGGTCAGTCGGAAAACGGCAAGAAAGGGGCAGTATCGCCGCCGTGTGTGGCGACGTCGCTAGCGGCGATCGCGGCCGCAACTGTAATGACCCGGCCATTTTTCACAACATTGTGGGCCTAGCTGGCAAGGTGATACCAAAATAAAAGTACTAAATGCCGAGTAATAAGTTATAAAATAATGGTTCCCACAGTCTTAGACCATTTCACATAGCCACATTTATAACTCAAAACAAAATAAAAAGAAGTCCGATTTATTACGCATCCTCCTAACCTGACTATCCTATCATACTTTTATCCTACCTTATTTTAGCTGAAATCAAACAATCTTGATTCGCCTACATACCCATATCGAGATCAAACTCGATGTAGTTCTATTGGCTGATGGGTTAGTCCACTGTGCCACTATAAAATATTGGGCCGATTGGTCAGTCCATCGTGCCCCCTTATTGGCCGTTTGGTTCATTCCATCGTACCCCCTATTATATTGTAGTTCAATTGGCTGATGGGTTAGTCCACTGTGCCACTATAAAATATTCGGCCGATGGGTCAGTCCATCGTGCCCCCTGATTGGCCGATTGGTTCATTCCATCGTACCCCCTATTATGTTGTAGTTCTATTTGCTGATGGGTTAGTCCACCATGCCACTATAAAATATTGGGCCGATGGGTCAGTCCATCGTGCCCCCTTATTGGCCGATGGGTTCATTCCATCGTACCCCCTATTATGATGTAGTTTTATTGGCTGATGGGTTAGTCCACCGTGCCACTATAAAATATTGGGCCGATGGGTCAGTCCATCGTGCCCCCTTATTGGCCGATTGGTTCATTCCATCGTACCCCCTATTATGATGTAGTTCTATTGGCTGATGGGTTAGTCCACCGTGCCACTATAAAATATTGGGCCGATGGGTCAGTCCATCGTGCCCCCTTATTGGCCGATTGGTTCATTCCATCGTACCCCCTATTATGTTGTAATTCTAATGGCTGATGGGTCTAGTCCACCATGCCACTATAAAATATTGGGCCGATGGGTCCATTCCACTGTACCACTGTATTAGGTTGAGCTGATGGGTCCATTCCATCGTACCCCCTATTGGCCGATATTTATTTATGGACTGTCCGTTCCATTCTGACATGTCCATTATTAGATTTTGAACAGTGCGGCTAAAAAAATAGGGTTTCTTGAAACTAGTCAAACGTGAATTTCATATCTGCCATCTAATTTGCAACCATACAATATCTCAACACCCAAAGACCTATTGCAATTTATACCAAAAAGTTCCAGCAACTTAGCAAGGTATTTCTAATGAATTTATGCATTGCAACCATGCATGTAAGAGTTCTAATGGATAAGAAACTAAGAAGAAGTATGAAATACTTACACCACAATGGAAAGGCACTGGAGAGGAGGCAAGAAGGAGTGGACTGCCTTTTCTCCCTCAACCCCCTCCTCCTATATATATATGCTTCAACGAGTTCCTCAATTAAATTCTCACATCTATTCATGTATAGGTATTCCCTAGGTTCAACGAGTCCCTTTATTAAATTCTCTTACCCCATCATCCGTTCATGAATCAGTATTCTCTAGGTTGGGTTCGTCTTCCCTAATGCCAGAGTTTGGCCTTACGTCTTCTCTAAGGTTAGGGTTTGGCTTTACGTTGAACCGTGACCAGTCTACTTGATAACCAACCATATCCATTCATTGAAAATAATATTTCATAATACTTAGGTTCAAGTCTTGAAATAAAAATTTTCACATATTTTCACGGTTCTTACAATCTCCCCAACTTAGAAATATTTCGTCCCCAAAATAATATAACATCAACAGGATGATCTTGATTAACAATATCTTCGGAACCTAAGGTTGCTCTTGTTGTTGCTTCGGAGGCTAACGACAGTCCCTATGTATGTGTCCCATCCTTCCACAATTGTAGCACCGACGGGGCTCACTGCATAACCCTGAATGCATATTGTTGCAATTTTTACATAGTCGACATGAAATCTCCTGAAACTTCCTTTTGCGGTTCCCATCGACATTCTGTTATTTCAAAAAAAAAAAAATTTCAATAATTACTTAGGTTTGTTAGTGAGTCCACTAATTCACTAATTACATACCCCATTGGAGAAAGATAAATATTGGACTCTTCATCAAGGTACTTTGTCATAAGATGTGAGCTTTTGGGAAACCGTGCTCTGATACCACCAGTAACGACCCGGCCATTTTTCACAACATTGTGGGCCTAGCTGGCCAGGTGTTACCAAAATAAAACTACTAAATGCCGAGAAATAAGTTATAAAATAATGGTTCCCACAGTCTTAGACCATTTCCCATAGCAACATTTATAACTCAAAACAAAATAAAAAGGAGTCCCATTTATTACCCATTCTCCTAACCTGACTATCCTATCATACTTTTATTCTACCTTATTTGAGCTAAAATCAAACAATCTTGATTGGCGTACATACCCATGTCGGTATCAAGCTAGATGTAGTTCTATTGGCTGATGGGATAGTCCACTCTGCCACTATAAATTATTGGGCCGATGGGTCAGTCCATCATGCCCCCTTATTGGCTGATTGGTTCATTCCATCGTACCCCCTATTATGTTGTAGTTCTATTAGCTGATGTGTTAGTCCACCGTGCCACTATAAATTATTGGGCCGATGGGTCAGTCCATTGTGCCCCCTTATTGGCCGATTGGTTCATTCCATCGTGCCACTATAAAATATTGGGCTGATGGGTTAGTCCACCGTGCCACTATAAAATATTGGGCTGATTGATTAGTACATCGTACCCCCTTATTGGCCGATTGGTTCATTCCATCGTACCCCCTATTATGATGTAGTTTTATTGGCTGATGGGTTAGTCCACCGTGCCACATATAAAATATTGGGCCGATGGGTCAGTCCATCCTGCCCCTTATTGGCCGATTGGTTCATTCCATCGTACCCCCTATTATGTTGTAATTCTATTGGCTGATGGGTTAGTCCACCATGCCACTATAAAATATTGGGCCGATGGGTCCATTCCACTGTTCCACTGTATTAGGTTGAGCCGATGGGTCCATTCCATCGTACCCCTCCTATTGGCCGATATTTATTTATGGACTGTCCGTTCCATTCTGACATGTCCATTATTAAATTTTGAACAGTGCGGCTAAAAAAAATAGGGTTTCTTGAAACTAGTCAAACGTGAATTTCATATCTGCCATCTAATTTGCAACCATACAATATCTCAACACCCAAAGACCTATTGCAATTTATACCAAAAGTTCCAGCAACTTAGCAAGGTATTTCTAATGAATTTATGTGTTGCAACCATGCATGTAAGAGTTCTAATGGAAAAGAAACTAAGAAGAAATATGAAATACTTACACCACAATGGAAAGGCACTGGAGAGGAGGCAAGAAGGAGTGGACTGCCTTTTCTCCCTAACCCCCTCCTCCTATATATATATGCTTCAACGAGTTCCTCAATTAAATTCTCACATCTATTCATGTATAGGTATTCCCTAGGTTCAACGAGTCCCTTTATTAAATTCTCTTACCCCATCATCCGTTCATGAATCAGTATTCTCTAGGTTGGGTTCGTCTTCCTAATGCCAGAGTTTGGCCTTACGTCTTCTCTAAGGTTAGGGTTTGGTTTTACGTTGAACCGTGACCGGTCTACTTGATAACCAACCATATCCATTCATTGAAAATAATATTTCATAATACTTAGGTTCAAGTCTTGAAATAAAAATTTTCACATATTTTCACGGTTCTTACAATCTCCCCAACTTAGAAATATTTTGTCCCCGAAATATTATAACATCAACAGGAGCTCACCCAGTTGGACTCGATCGAACATAGAACGCCGAGGAGCGCCGAATTCGAGCTCTGAGATGCGCGATGGAACCCTAGCCGTCGCCGATTGCCGACGACATGAGGTATAATTACCTCCGATTTGATTATTTAAAATTGATGATGATTGTTAGCACAACATGCTAGGATTGATTTATGATGTGATTGATAGTGAATGGAGGATAAGTGATGAAGTGATAAGTTACATGATGTGATTGATAGTTCATGGAGGTTAAGTGATTTAATGAAGTAAGTAAATTGAGCATGATAATCGTGTATGATGTAACTTAGGAAAAATACAATAAAATTGTCATGAATAGGATGAGTTAGAGTTATTTTCATATTTATGGTTATTTGATGATTGATGATTTTGTGTTTAATTGTGTTGAGTTTGATGCATCATTTAGTTAGCGGGCGTTAGTATTTAGTTTTGATGTGTAGGTACGGAATAGGAGCTCGCCGCCTAGGCGCGATGACACGCTTGGAGCTTCTACCAGGTCCGTTTAGGACTCGTCTGATTTACTCTTTCTATTGTATGTTTAATTTATTGCCTGCAGGACGGGTTAAGTGGCGTTTTATCGGATCCCACTTAACTCGGGCCATTTAACCGAACATTTTCCGGATTAATAACCCTCGAGGATGAGATCCCCGAGGATGATTTCGAAACCAAGATCCACCACAAGTTGCCTTCGGGCCTATTATATAAATCCCTACCCAGCCCTATATATATGTAGTTTTCGCATTTTCAGTGAGACGAGAGATGGAGAAATCGACTGCACGTACCATGCAGAGGATGCCGTGACAGTCAAAGCGGGCTCTGGATTAGTGCCAGCGGACTGTTCCATTCCCGAGGGATCCTGACAACTCCGCGTTTGAGTTCCTCACACCCGGAGAACGTGGAGGTTTACGGGTACTGTTTAGTACAGCGCATGTCCGGACTTGTGGTTCAAAGGGTACTAAAGGCGACTGCCTGAGAGTACTCGGCCTTCGTGCTCAAGGCCAGGAGAAATATGGAGGTAAGGAGAGGGCTTAGGATAAAGTTTCACGAGAAGTACTGAAAAAGAAGTGCCGAGAGCGGCACAGTACCAGCAGCAGATCAGTAAGTTCGGGATGCTACCGGGTCTGCAGCCCAGTGGCTCCTCAGTAGTGCCCTTCAGAGTGTTCACGTGGAGTATATGATGTTTTCTTTCATATGAGAGTTTGCTCTCATAGCCAGCTTGTTATAGTTATTTTATTTTCCGGACCAGTAACACTTGTTACTGACGTGTTTTTATACTATATGTAGGTAATAATCACGAGTTGGAGGAGCCAGCTTGGACGGAGGAGCAATGAGGTCTTGTACACACACATGTTAGATTTCTGAATGTTTAATTTTGTGTTATTATGTTATTATATTGTGAATGACATGTTCAAATGCATGAGACATGATAGAATGTGAAATGATCAGAGTAGCGCAGCAAAAGTGTGATGGGTTAGGACCCAAAGTTCAGAGAATGATGAATATAATAGATTAGAAGTATGTGTGAATGCTATTGTTGCTATACGTATATATGTTTGAATATACGATTTTGACAGGGTGGCCCCTAATTGCATTTTTAGGGGAAATTCTGTCCCTTTCATTTTAGAATTTTTACTAATTTTGATTGTAATTGTGTTGGTGTGAAATTTAGGTTGCATGTCATCCATGTAGTATCATGTTAGGGTTTTATGAATTTATCCATGCATGACAAGTCGTATCTACATCTTAAGACGCCGAGATTGGATCCGTATGAGTTAGGTTCGGGTTAGCCGACCTAACCGGGGCTGGTAACATGCCGGTTCGGTTCACGAGTGTGAACCGGATTTGGGGTGTTGCATCTCAAGACTCGAATTCGACACTTGAGTTCGACTGGATGAATTCGAGAAAATATCTGGCGAATTTTAGCGAATCTAATTTTTAGGAAGTTTTTTGGTGGCTTCCCAGCAATTTTCGAGCGACTTTTCTAGCTAGGCAATTGGAGCTACGGATCGGCACTGACTCGGCAAGCTCGACCCAATAGTGGTGGTGTGAGGTTGGCAATGGCGACGATGACCGCTAGAGGTAGAACATCGTATTGATAGTATATTAGTCATGTAAGTTGCATGTAGGTTCATGCAAAATAAAATTATACTAATGTATAATTTTATGCCCTCATTCAGATTAGGGTTCACGGGTCACAGTCAGACGAAATCACAAGTCAGGTACGTATAATAGGTAGAACATCGTATTTTCCTTATTGGTAGCCTAGGTCAGCCTGAGCCCAGATTCAACCACCATGCACCGAGTGCAACCGGGGTCAAAGAATTGACTCAGTCCGACACGAGGTCGTATTATGTGCATAAATTGTGTAATGCATCGACATTGTTTTGGAGTAGTGATAGCCTCTCCATAAAAAGGCTACGGCCGGGGTGAGTGAGGCACAGCGATTCCTCCATCGCACTGGAGTGCAGTGATAGCCTCCCCATAAAAAGGCTATGGCTGGGTGTGTGAAGCACTGACACTAGAGTTGGCAGTGAGAGCTTCCCCACAAATAGGGCGTAGCATTCACCTGAGTGCAGTGATAGCCTCCCCATAAAAAGGCTACGGCCGGGGTGTGTGAGGCACTGGCACTAGAGTTGGCAGTGAGAGCTTCCCACAAACGGGGCGTAGCATTCACCTGAGTGCAGTGATTGCCTCCCCATAAAAAGGCTACGGACGGGGTGTGCGAGGCATTGGCACTAGAATTGGTAGTGATAGCTTCCCCACAAACGGGGCGTAGCAATCACCTGAGTGCAGTGATAGCTTCCCCACAAAAAGGCTACGGCCGGGGTGTGCGAGGCACTGGCACTGGAGACGGTAGTGGTAGCCTCCCCATAAAAAGGCTATGGCCGGGGTGTGCGGATCACAGCAGATACCTCCTCCGCATTGTTTTGGAGTATAGCGGAATCACTCCACCGCATATTAAAATAAACATAAGGAAATAGTGGAATGTACTTGATTTGTTTTATCTATTATACTACTTAGTGTTGAAATCACTAACGCGGAATTACCTCCGCAGGTGTGCAGATACGAAATTAGGTGATTGACAATCCAGAGCATGGAGCAAAATAAATATGAGGACTCCTTGTTTATTTATTTGAGAAATAAGTGTGGCTACTGGAAAACGGTCTAAGACTGTGGGATCTTTATATATGTTTTTATTAAAAAATATGTTAGACATATTTGCTTTAATTGTGAGTAGACACCTAGCCAACTAGGCCCACAATGTTGTGACAAATGGCCGAGTCAGGCTACAGGCGGCACTGGCTCTCGTCCGTCATGGACACCGGGTGGCTGCCCAGGGTGCTCAGGGTTGCATGACAACGACACAATGGGACTTAATAGCATCAATCAGCAGCGGTGCAGTGACTGGAGGTAGGCGTCGGTGGCAATGATAGGGGTGGCATTAGGGTTAGGGAGAGAAAAGGTTGCGGTGAGTTTGGTGGCAGTTTCGTGAATAAAACTTGACTCAACTCCAACTCGAATAAAATATAATAACTAACTCATAATAAATCCTAACAAAATCTAGGAAAATAGGGGAAAATCCCATAAAATATAATACACACCATAACATCATAATGACATGCTTTATAAATAATAACTCACCCAAGCTGCCCTATAAAGCGTCCTAATGTGTTATCTAGCCTAAAAATAATTTTATAGTTTAATACTAAAATAAATAAATAAATAAAAATTTGGGTGTACTCTTATATATTCTGATAACTCATTCTTTTGTTGTGTTACTAATATTATCATCATATATTTGGGTATAACCCTCGTGGTTTATAACACACAATCGACCTCAACTTAGTACGGGTATCCTGAAATTGACTCGACTGAAATAGTAGTTGAACCAACCGGTTCTGACCATAAAACCCTAACTCGGGTCACGGTTTTTACAACTAAACTCGCTAAGAATCCTTAACATCTTGTCGAAGATGCTTAGTTGCTTTTACACAGGAGACAATGCATGGATGATTTTTAGCTTCTTCCCATGAAAGACTAATTGTTTATTCTCTCTCTTCTTTTAAGGCCAAGTGCACTTCCCTCTTGTAGCAATATATGATGGCATGGTTTTTGATAGTCAATCCATCCCTAGAGTTACAACAATTATGACCAAATGATACATAGCAAGATCTCACTCTATTGACTTCCCTTGTCATGTAATAAGATAGGTCATACTCATTTATCAACTAATGTTTTCTCCCCACTAGGCATACTCACTATCAACGGTGGAATAATTACTCTTGGTTTTACATTCAATTTTCTCACCATACTAGATGATATATGAATAAATGTGTGCAACAAGAATTGAAAAATTAGTAAAACTAAAATTTCATGTATAGAAGTCATACTCAGAACAAGGTTGTAACGAGCCACTTCTCCCGCATTCATCACGTTCAACTTAGTTGGAACTCACATTTCCTCCTTAGCTTTCGGGCAATTTTTCTTAATGTGGCCTAGCTCTCCATGACTAAAGCACTTTGGATTGTTCTTCCACCATTCACCTGCATGTTTCTTGTTACAATCAGGACAAACTGGTTTCTCTCGCTTAGTTTGATGGCAGTCCTCATTCTTTATCTTCCCAAAATTGTTCTATCCACCCTGTTGAACTGTTGGGACTCATTTTATGCTTCCTTGTCATTACTACTATTCTTGTTTTCTTCCTTCTTATTTAGTCCTAAAATATACCCAAGCTTTTAATTTATTTCTGTAAATTCTGAAGGTAAATATTATGAAATGTCTTTTATTTTTCTTCATATTTAATGTTTTATGAAATATACCTAATTTAGGTAGAAAAAGATGGAAAATCAAAGAGCTTCGGGAGTGAAGGCCATGACACTTGGCCCCACCCAATGGCAACTACAACCAAAGGGGTTTTATGAAGTCACATAGGAAGGATTTCGAAGGCCTTGGAAGCATCTGTATCACTGCATATATTAACATAATTTAGGACTTGTTGACAAAGTCAAAGAATTGCAAACTTGAATTAGACACCATAGTTAATAAGCGAAGAAATAAAAACGATGAGGTCCGTGAAGAAGATATCAGTAAAAAGGTGCCATTCCCCTCTAGAATGAGATAACAAGGTGATGAAAAACACTCCCAACAATTTCTTGATAAATTTAAAAAATTACAAATTAACATATCTTTTGCTTAAGCACTTGAACAGATGCCTAGATGCCTAGTTATGTCAAATACTTAAAAGATATACTAGTAAAGAAAAGGAGAGTGGATAATCATGACAAAGAAATACAGTGTTATCCTCCAAAGGAAACTACCTCCGAAGGTATAAGACTAGGGCCATTGATTGAATGTTTTTCTTGCAGTTTGCTTGTGAACTGAGCCGAGTACTTTATATTAGGTTTTCAAGACCACCTATATGGCATGTATGTATTGTATATAATATGCACACTAAAGCATGTGTCATCACAGTGCTAGTTATGTTCGGTCGAGCAAGTGGATGTCGCGACTCGTCTCTTCTTTTATAGGAAGTTATGTATGGTATTTGGACCATGAGACCTCGTCCCATCAAATATAGGATTATTTCATAAGCATTGCTGAGCTTAGTTTTTTCTTTGTTCAATATTTGTTGGTATATTTGTGACTGTTGGTGAGAATTGTGCATGATCTATGTCAAAGTGGATCTCAGCGACTGGCTGTTTGATTTGAGCTTCCGTCAGAGGTCTTTTCGGACTCCACCACTATTATTATCAATATATTCTAACGCTTTTGCTTTTCCATCATCAGTCACACAGAGTAGACTAGGCGGTGTTTTATCATATATATACCTTGGCTTCTAAATCAATTCTTTACTTCCAAGGATACAAGCTCTATTAAACAAGCGCCCACTTAATACACAAAGTGTTAGTATAATAAATATTGTAAGATGTCACGATAGAATGTTTATAATATGATGATCATGTTATACAACCTATAGCAAATAAAGAGTTGATATCATTAGCCTGAGTTAGTTATTTTTATTAATTGATCATTATAATTTCAAGTACATAAGATGACTAAACATTAAGTACTTTTATCTCCCCTATATATAAACACTCCTAAATATCTACTTATTTACACACTTTAACTCTCTCTCTATGTCATCTCAATGAACAATTTATTACAAGGAAAAAGATTACATATACATGTCTAATTCACTCACCCACTTTATTATATTTATGTATCCTTTATAAATTATTGTCAATTCATATAAAATGATAATCATCAAAATATGGCCTTATCAAAAGTTTTATTTATTTGGTAAAACATACTAAATACACCAATTGGTTTGCTTCAATATACATCATTACCACAATATATGAAGTTCGCTACGTTGTTAATGAATAAAAAATCAGGGGAGAAGCTAGGAAGCAAATCAGAAGCTACTGTAAACGGTACATCTTAATTTTGTTTAAAAACTCGAATAGAATTTTTTTAAAAAAAGCATTCAGGAAATTATAAAAGTATATAAAAAAAGTTATTGATATTCAAAAATTCCAAAGACAATACAAATGTAAAACTTGAAACCCACTCACGACGGAAGGTAGCATAACATAAATTATAAGAGGTAACCCTATCCCATCGCATTGGCAGCCAACCCCTAACCTGAATCCCTGGACGATGTTGAACAGAGGAAATTTGAGATAACACTTGAAGATAGTTTCTCAGTAAAGGTTGGATATTTGAGGCCACCCTAGTATATTGAAAAATATAGAATACAATGAAAAAAATTTCTTTAAAGATTCAAGGACTAAAATTGCAGGCATATCTCATTGATTAGTACATTATTGGGTGAATGACAATTCATCATACATTTCTCACTTTCCATTTATACATACGTATATAAAGGAGGCTAACATCAAGAACAACGCCTCTCAGGTTCTAAGGTGAAAAGAAGCACAACTGAGCGAGTGAGTTATAATAGGTTATGCTATATATCCGAAGATCCATATTGACTTTGAATAATAATCTCTTAAAAGAAGAAACTAAATAAATACAATGGACTTAAGTACAAAAGTTAACTCATTTTTTTAAAGTAATTAACTGAATTAAAGATCGATAGTCTATTATTACTTATGAGTATGATTTAACCCCAATATATATTACATGTGGGATTAAGTTAAGAGATTTCACAAACCATCCACCTTAAGAAATTTTATTTCCGAAATTCTTACAAATAGCTCATTGTTAACCTTAGCTTTCGACCTTCTTTGTCCGTGACTAGCAGTTTAACCAATATTTATAGTCCAACCTATCATTTAACACGGAACCAGGAAATTTTAATACCGCTTGTAACGACCCAGTCGAAAGTACAACCTAATAAACTAAGTCATTTAATATTATATTTATAAAGATTCTTCTTATGATAATAACATATTAATGGATTGCAAAAGTAATAGAATATACTACATTAATAGGTAAATACATAGAAATATCAGGGTCTGGGAAATCAGTCTTACATAGGGCTTAAGTCTTGATCTGGCCTTCTTAACAAAAAAAAGAGTTGTATTCGCATTCACGGAAAAAAGAACATTTAAATACAAACAAGCATCTCTAGTCGAGTGAGAATAGAACGTAAAATTCAGGTGACCTTAAGTTCCTAAGCCGACTGAAAGAGCATCCTTTATTCACAACGCTTCCACAGTAAAATAAAAGGCAACTGCAACAATCAAGCACACTTTAGGTATGAACACCACACAATTCATCTCAGCTGCATATATAAGTGGCAAACAGGAGACTTAGACAGGACAAACTCAAACACGACTAATCAAGCATATGGGCACCAAACAGGCTGGTTGTGCCCATCGTCAGAAACTAACAATGTCAGCAAGCGAGGGGTAGCCGCTGGTCACGATCAATGATAAAGGTGATGGGGAGGGTGATGGAGGTGGTGATGGAGGTGGTGATAGATGGAGTTCGGCTGTTGGATGGCCACGAAGACGAGGGAACGCCTCCAGAAAAGGTGGAGTCATCAACGGCGATCGTGATCATAGTGAGGGTCGTGGTTTGGCCCAATATGTCAGCCATGGGAAGAGGAGTCAATTTGTGTACTCAGCCTTGCTAGAGAGGCCACCTTGACACTAGAAAATGGCTCGAACGGCGGCAGTGGTGGCAATGAGAAGGCACAAACAAACCTTTGTCTCCAATAGTCAACGCGGCAACATCAATTCCGTAGCTCGACCTGGGAGATAGCCGACCATGAAGCAGTCACTGTGGCGGTGTTCCGGTGGTCGGAGGCTCGCTAGCGGTAGCCCAAAGTGGCAGCGGCATTGAGGGTGGAATTCGAAATAGTGGGAGAGATCTCCTAAAAAAATGGATGAAAGCTAGGGCTGACATGGCCTAATTAGATCTTGCCATGTGGCATGATCTGAATGCCTGATAACTCTTGGCCTAATGGGGTCCACCTAGAGTGTATATATATATATATATATATATATATATATATATATATATATATATATATATATATATATATATATATATATATATATATAGGGATTGGCTAGCCTGGGGGCGACCGCAGGAATAATTTCCTGCGGTCACCCTAATCTGGGCCGTCAGATCTAATCTGACGGCTCAGATCTGTTTTTTAAAAAAAACCCTAATCCTAACCCTCCACCCTCCAACTGCCGCCGCCGCCGCCGCCGCTGCGCCGCTATCGCCGCTGCCGCCGCGCCGCCTCGCCGCGCCGCCGTCGCCGCCCTCGCCGCGCCGCTGCAGCTGCCCTCGCCACCCTCGGCAGCGGCGGTGCCACTCTTCGCCGCACCCACGTCCATGGCACCGCCGCCGTCACCGCACCCGTCCGCGTCGGCCGAGGAGCAAGGGCGGCGCTGGCAGGCGAGGTCGCGCGGCAACGCGGGGACAACCCCGACAGTGGCGGCGTCGCGCGGCAACGCGGCGACAACCCACGCCCGCGGCGGCGGCGACAGCGGCCCAGCGACGGTGGCGGCGAGCGACGGTGGCGGCGAGGGCAGGGTCGCGCGGCGGCGGCGACAGCGGCCCGGCGGCGGCGGCGCATGGGAGGAGGGGAGGGGTTAGGGTTTTAAGAAGAAGAAATCTGGACCGTCCTTATGATCGGACGGTCCAGATTTGGGGCGACCCCAGGAAAATTTTCCTGGGGTCGCCCCCAGGTCACCCAACCCCATATATATATATATATGGTTGGAAAGCTCAGATCAACACCGACAAAAGTCAAAACTGACTCAAAGCCTAACAATGACTCTATGGACAAAAATTGAGGCATGAAAGCTAAATGAACCTTGAAACCCTTAACTCAATTGGATGAAGATATGAGACTCAAATCAAACTAGACCCGTAGCGGCAATCTGATAGTCTAAAATCTCTAAGATGTATATAAATGAGATATTCTAAGAAAGACCAAATGGATACTAAACGCTACAAGGCCCTAGATCTAGCCCTAAAACCCTTAACTAACACAAGCACAAACCCATATACCTCAAGTATATGTTGATATGTTATGTTGTAGCATAACTAAAGCTATTATTTATATATCAGGCATGCCAGCCTACATAACATATTCATACAGTCATCTGGGCTTAAAACTCATGGTTTGAAAGCTAAACTAACTCGAACTAACTTAGTACTGGCCCCAATCGAGCAAGGCTGATAGGGTGAAACCATAACCGAAGTTGGGGTTTTACACCATCAGTTCGACTTTTTTACAACTGGTTTAGCTTTTTTGACTCGGTTAGCAATCGATCAGTTCTGTTCGCTTAGGTTGGCACTAAGTGGGTCCTTGTGTGTTGTTGTAGACTTGGGCATTGGGCATGTTCACCATTACGTTTTATCCGGTTGGCCCCCAATTACCAAATCATGGCCTTGTTGTTGTTCCAGGTGTTTAGATAGCCTAGGGCCATGTCTCTCATTAGAGTTGTGTCGCATGCATGATCAGTGTACCCTTGAGCCCTAGTTGTGTGTTAGAAATCATCCCGACCTCCTTTTCTTCCTTTTCCTTTTTCTCCTTTTCTCCTTTTTCCCTTCCCATTTTCTTGCCATGGCTAAATGCTGGGAAAAAAGGCACTCTCTCAGCACCCTTGCACCCTACACATAACATGCGTGCACAAAACTTGGCATAGCACAAAGGCTCTCCTAGGGTGCCCTGGCACTGGCACTAAAACCTTGTTTTTAAAAACCCTAGCTGCCTCCCCCAAACGCTTTCTTTCCCTTCTCCCCCTCTCCTCTCACCTTGGGTAGCTCCCACCACCCTTTTCCTCCCTCTTTGCCCTCCTTTGCACCCTTTTTCTCAACCTTTTCTACTCCTCCACTTTTGTAACAACCCCATCCAAAGTGTAAACTAATAAACTAAGTCATCTCTTCAAGAGTGGTTAACCAAATTAAAAGTCTATAATGCATTCTCACTAATAAAGAGGATCTTATTACAGTAGGTATTAAATATTGGACTAAGTTGAGGGATCTCACAATCCACCCATCTTAAGAAATTTCGTCCCTAAAATTCCTACACTTGGCCCGTTGCTAGCCCCACCTTACAAACTTCTTTGGCCTGTGGCCAATAGCCTAACTAACATTCCTAATCCAGCCCACCATCTAACATGGAATCAGGAGGCTCTAATACCATTTGTAATGTCCTAGCCCAAAGTGCAACGTAATGGGCTAAGTCATCTCTTCAAAAATGTTGAACTAAGTCCATTCCCACTTCGAAGCAAGATCTTACTTCGGTACGTATTAGATGTGAGTCCTAGTTGAGGGATCTCACAATCCACCCACCTTAGGAAATTTTATCCTTGAAATTTCTATACTTGGCTTATAGCTTGTAAAACCCAGGACTCAAGTCAGGGTTTTATCCTCGCGAACCGATCGGTTCAGCCGTCTATCTGAGTCGAGTCAATTTTAGAACACGTGCGCCGAGCTGAGGCCGGCCATGTGCTATGAGCCATTAGGGTTAAGTATACCAGAGTGTATGATGATAATGTCAGTAATACATTAGAAAAATGAGTTATCAGAATATGCGACAGTATGCCAGATTGTTTATTGTTTCATGCATTAGACCATAGAATTTAGAATTAGGTCGTCTATCGTGTTAGAATGTGCTAGATAGGATTTTGGGTCAGTTGATAGGTTTAGAACATGTTAGTTTATTTATTTGAGCACATTTTATTCTATAGAATTTTATCATATTTATTTGATGTTTTTTTAAAATTTAATTATTAATATTGACTCAAGGCGGGAATGAGTCAAGTTTTAATTAAAGATTACCCCGACCTTTTCTCTTATTCTTTCTCAACTCCCCGGTTTCTTTCTCCTCCAAGCCACCCAACTTGTTTCTTTCCCCCTTGCTCTATCAGCGACTACCCTCATCGCTGCCGACCACCACCACCCTAGCTACCCCCTCGCCGTCGACTCCGCCTCATCTCCGCCCCTTCTTCTTTCCTTCTCTTCCTCCTTTTCTCTCTATTCTCCACCCTTAGTTGCCACCACCGCCACCTACATGTGTCACTTCCACCATCAATGCCGGTAATGATCTCTGGCGACCCTCCCTAGCCCTTCCCTCATCCTTTCCGACCATTCCCCGGCTTGTGGGACAACATGCATGGTGACGGGCTACCACTTTCATGCATGTTTGCCGGCGACTAGTGCATACATTGACCAGTCATGCACCGCCTTCGGACACGCAGTCCACCCCCTAGCCGACCTCGACCACCCCTAGCCTTCTCCCCATTCCTTAGCCGACCCCACAGTTTGTACACCCTCACCTTAGCCAACCACAACTCACTACCGCCGCCTCTGACTACTAGCCGTCGCTGCCGGCTAGTGGTGCTCCAACTACATCGAGCTACTTTCCCCTTCTCAATGTAGCCTTGGGACGACAGTTACAGTAGCCGTCTCCCTCCTCACGGCACCGACAACCGCAGTCGTCGCCAATTAATCATCAACCTAAGTATAAAGATTTAATTTTTATTTCATTTTGTATATGATTGACCATCATCAACATGTACATCCTTTTTGTAATATTCATAGATTTGATTGTGTACTAATTAGAGGGTTTTGAAATTATGTTGTTGTAATTATGAGAAATAATTGATTAGTTAATTAAAAATATGTGCATGTCCATATTGATGTTAATTAAGGTTAGACAATTAGACTAGTGAATTACACATCTAGTTCTAATAATTAAATTGTTATGATTGTCTATTAGTTTGATTATTAAGAAGGATTGTGATCTTTAGCTAGTTAGTTTATATGTTTAAATTACATAGTAACAAAGTTGTGATGTTGATGACATGATCACCTAGGAATATAGATTTATATGACATGAATGTTTGGATTTGTTGAATTGATCAGGATATGCATGCTTACCCTAATGTTGTTTGATTTATCCATTATGTCATTCATGCATCATATAAGAGTACATGGGCATTAGAATTTAGTCTTGTTTGTGTAGATTCGGTGTAGGAGTTCGCCACATAGGCGCAATACCCCGTTGGGAGTTTCTACCAGGTCCATGATTGTCGACTCTATTCTATTGTTGCTTTGGATTGTATGTTGTATGACATGTTAAGTGGTGATTTATTGAACCACACTTAATATCATTTTAGCGAACCATTTTCCAAAAATTAATAATCTTTGAGGATGATATCCCTTGAGTCTAATTTCAAAAACAAGATCTACCACAAGTTACCTTCGGGCCTAAATTATTAAATCCCTCCCCAGGCCTATATAAGATTTTATCGAGTTTTCAGTAAGATGAGAGATGATCAAACCAACTTGCACGTACCATAAGCGGGTGCACATGCCAGTCATAGTGGACTATGGATTAGTGAGAGGACTGTTCCATTCCCGAGGGACAACCTGTGTTTTGAATTCCTCACACCTGGAGAAATGTGGGGTTTATGGGTATTATTTAGTACAGTGCATGTTTGGATATGTGGTTCATAGGGTACTAAAGGTGACTGCCTGAGAGTTTCATGCTTGAGGCCATGAGAAATATGGAGGATCAGAGAGGGTTTAGGATACACTAGTAGTCCATAAGGATCAGAAGAGAAATGAGAAAATGTCGAGAGAGGCATCAAACCAATTAGTTCAGGATGCCATCCAGACTATAGCTTAGTGGCTCCTTAGTAGTTATCCTTATGAGAGTTCTGTTAGAGTATATGCATGTTTTTCTTTTAATGAGAGTTTGTTTTCATAGCCAGTTTGATACTGGTTATTTTTTGGAGCAATGACAACCGTTGCTGATAGTTTTTTAATATATATGCAGGTGAGCATCAGATACAACAGAATATGCCAAACTTGACGAATGAGTAGTAACATGCACACATGCCTGGCAATAGGATGCGTAATTGTGATGCTGGTGAATGTGTGAAACTTGTTATGAAATATTTTGATGATGTTTAATGTGTGGTAAACATGTTCTATGAATGAAGTTGGTAATTTTGAAGCTAGTAAACTTCCAGCTAT
Source organism: Piper betle (assembly GCA_033002965.1). NCBI lineage: Eukaryota > Viridiplantae > Streptophyta > Magnoliopsida > Piperales > Piperaceae > Piper > Piper betle. The sequence continues at coordinate 34,061 of JAURVB010006524.1, read as the reverse complement.
GGCAAATGAATAGTAGATGACTAAAGACTCAGCTAGGGATCATGACTTGGAAAATGATGTGAAGTTAATAGAATGTAATGTTGTGATATGTATTGCTATCTATTATATATATAGCAAAACATGTTTCCTTATTGCACTTTTAAGGATTTTTATAATATTTAAATCAATTACGGCGTGATTTTGATTTTTGGTGTGATTCTTTTCTTCGTCATCATATCATTCACATAGCGTCCTGCTAGGTTGTACATTTCATACATTCTTTGTGGCATGCATTTCATCTTATGACGCTTAGAATAGATCCCTTCTGCTTAAGTTTGGGTTGACCAAATTAATTGAATTGAGATTCAATTTGGTCCACAGTAACATGTCCAGGTTGGTTAATAGCAAACCAGATTTGGGGTGTTACATAGCCAGCCTTAGCCCATGTGACTTCTTGGCCCTTGACCAACAACCTAGCTTATGTCCCTAGTCCAGCTCACCATTTAACATGGAACTAAGTTGTTCTAATATCATCTATAACGACCTAGCCTAAAGGGCAAACTAACAAGCCTAAGTCATCTCTTCAAAAGTAGTTAACCAAGTTGAAGGATCTCACAATCCACCCACCTTAGGTGTCAGATGTGTAACGACCTAGCCCAAAGTGCAAACTAATAAACTAAAGTCATCCTCGTCAAAAGTGGTTAACCAAGTTGAAGATGTATAGTTCATTCTCACTTATAAATAGGATCTTACCCCAATAAGTATAAGATGAGGGACTAAGTTGAGGGATCTCACAATCCACCCACCTTAAAAATTTTCGTCCCCAAAATTCCTACACTTGGCTCGTTGCTAGCCCCAACCCACAACCTTCTTTGGCCTATGACAGAAAGCCTAGCCAACATCCCTAATCTAGCCCACCATCTAACACAGAATCAAAGCCTTTGATTCCATGTTCGATGGTGGGATGGATTAAGGACGTTGGCTAAGTTTTCGGTCAAGGGCCAAAGAAGGTTGTGGGCTGAGGTTAGCTACCAGCCAAATGTAGGAATTTTGGGGACGAAATTTCCTAACATGTCATTACATACTGGGGTAAGATCTTGTTTATAAGTGAGAATGAACTATACATCTTCAACTTGGCTAACCATTTTTTAAGAGATGACTTATCCCACTATGTTGCACTATAGGTTGGGTCATTGCATCTTTCTTCCCCCTTCTCTTTTAATCATCAACTTGACGAGCTTGAGCCATTCCAACCGACGTTGCTCCCAATTAAATGCCATGAAACGTCAAGATCAACCCACTTCAATACAACATGTAACAGGTTTCCTGTCACCACCAGATCTCAAGCAAATGAGGTTTATTTAGAAAAGAACGGGTGGCCAGAGAAGTGGCTAGAGTAGGAGAAGAAACCTGTCGTAGCATATTTTTTGGAAAGAAAGGAAATATAATTCATATCATCAAAAGTTATCATTACAATCAGGGTTTATACCTATGTATACACAACCCAATTACAATAAGCCCACTTGTAACACCCTGTTTCGGCTCACCCGTGAACCGACCCGAAAATGTTACGGGTGACCGAACCGTTCGTTAATCTACTGGGTTCGGTTAAGCCGACCCGAATCTGCCCTCAGTGTCTCAAGATGGAGATGCAAACATGAAATGCATGGATGGGATGCGTGGGTTCTAACGTAGTCCTACATGCATGCTATGATGTGCAAGCAAAACAAACCAATCACCAAGTAAGAAATTTAAATAAAAAATTCATTAATTTTTAGAAAAAAAAGGACAAAATCTCCCCTAAAAGTGCAATAGGGTCCAACCTGTCCACAACAAGGGTATATAAATATTTTATCAAAATACGATAAAACGTAACAATCTACTGCGACTTTCCATCGATATCTCATTTGTTTTCATCTGAGCCGAGGCTGAACTCAAGGCTCCCTAATCATTCACATCTACCCGTTCATTTCATAACAAACAATTCATCCAATTAAACACGTCAAAATTATCATTCATATAGCATTAACACAACATCAGTATACGTTACATGCGGCAGGTACATGTGTGCGCAGTTCTGTGCTGCTCCTCCGCAATCCCGACAGCTTTCATCGCTCGCATTCCTCACCTACATATATATAGAAAAACCGTCAGTAACGAGTGTTACCGACCAAGAAAATAACTAATATCAATCTGGCACAGGAGAGCAAACTCTCCTGTTGAATGAAAACCATATACTTCCTCAAGAACTCTCATCAGGGCACATACGGGAGCCGTCGCCCTCGGGTTAACAGCGTCCCCCTATCTTTCACATTCTCATACCTCAGCCATTTCTCTATCGCTTCTCGCATTAGATCTCATTCCTTTCCGCCCTCTGCACCTTCCATATTACTCCTGGCCTTGAGCACGAAGGCTGCGTACTCTCAGGCAGTCGCCTTTAGTACCCTTTGAAACCACAAGTCTAGACATGCGCTGCAATGCAGTACCCGTGAACCTCCACACTTCTCCGGGTTTGAGGAACTCAAAGGTGGAGTTGTCAGGATCCCTCGGGAATGAAACGGCCCGCACACCATTCCAGAGCCCACTATCGACTCACACGTGCCCGCTCGCGTAGCACGGTGGTCGGATTTCCCTCATTCAATCTCTCACTGAAAACGCGAAAACTATACATATATATAGGTCTCGGTTGGGATTTATATAATAGGCCTGAAGGCATCGTGAGCTGGATCTGAAGTTCGAAAACAAACTCGAGGGATCTCATCCTCAAGGGTTATTAATCCAAAAAAATCGTTGGCTAAATGGCCCGAGTTAAGTGGGATTCGATAAAATGTCACTTAACTCATCCTGCACGTAATAAATAAAATACACAATAGAATAGCGTAAAACAGAGAACGATTCCTAAACGGACCTGGTAGAAGCTCCAAACGGGTCCACGCGCCTAGGCGGCGAGCTCCTACATCGTACCTACACAATCAAGCTAAAAACTAACTCCCGCATAATGAATCACACATCCTATAGCATGCACACACAATCAACACAATCGCACGTCAATCAATACACATCAACCTATATCAATTCTAGCAAGACTACTTAGGCTAATTTGCATTAGATCATGATCATTACCTAGTTATCCTAATTTGTTTCTTAGCCTCCATTTTTAACACCACTCAATCAAACAAATTTCATATTTTATCCTTAATCAATTCTACATGTATACATATAATTATAACACGCAATTCACCAATCCTAGCATGCAATTCTAATAATCAATACTTTTAAATAACTAAGTTAAAATAAATTATACCTCGCGTCGTCGAAAATGGTGACGGCTAGGGTTTCCGTTTCGTGGCTCAAAACTCGAATTCAGCACCTAGCAGCGTTCGAAGTCCGATCAGATTGGACCGGGTGCTTTCGGCGGATGATCCAGTGAATTTCCCACGAATCCAATTTTCCGGCGATTCCGGCAGTTTTCCGGCGAGTGTCGGCAGTTTTCCGGCGGATTCCGACAGTTTTCCGGCGATGATTCGGGACTGGGCAATCAGGGGGTTTATCGGCACCAGCTCGACGAGCTTGGTCCAATGGTGGTGTCAAACATGGTAGCCGAGGCGGCGATGGCTGTCGACAGCGGCGTTGAAAACGAGCGGCAGCAGTGGCGTGCTCCGATCGGGGCTGCGGCCGGCCTCGACGGCCCTCGGGATGGTGGGGGAAATGTCGGCGACAGCGAGAGGGTCAGACAGGTGGTCACAGTGGTGGCGACGGCGACCGAACGGCGGCAGAATCCGGCTCGGAGTGGCGACGGCCAAGGCGGCTTCGTGGCATCGCGGCGGCGCGCCGGCAGGCGATCGGTGGCTGAGGTTTGTCGGGGTGGCACGACGACGGCGAGGGGATGATGGGCGGTTGGTTCCGGCAGCGGGGCGGCAGTCGACGGCGGTGGTGGCGACGAACAAAGTGGGTGGCGGCAAGGGTTTGGGTAAAGAAGTGTCGGGAAGGAGAAGGAATGCTCTAGTGGCAGTTTTGTAAATAAGTATTGACTCGATTCCTACTCGAGTCAAAATAATAATTAGTTCGCAATAAATTCTAAAAAAATCTAGAAAAATATGGTAAAAATCCATAAAATAAAACAAACACAACAACATCCAAATGACATGCTCTATAACTAATAACCCACCCGAATATAATCCAACGCGTCCTAACGCATTATTCGGCCTAAAACTATTTCTCCGATCAAACATATAAAAAGAAAAAAATACTGCATACTTTTATATATTCTGATAACTCATATCTCACCATCTTCTCGACGTTATCATCATATATTCAGGTACACCTGACTCTCATCGCTCATAACTCACGGCTGGCCTCGACTCAGCATGCGGTTCATGAAACTGACTTGACTCGAAACAACGGTTGAACCGACTGGTTCGGTAACATAAAACCCTGACTTGAGTCATGGGTTTTACCCCACTACTAACCAAGCCCATTGAAACTATACAATATCACTAACCACCAACTAAAATATACTAGTAACAGTCTCCCTTGTAGTGATAAGCCAAATAAAGCTATTCTAATAAGCAAATAAATGAGCCTAGAACTAGGGATGAGCATAGTTTGTGTAACTCGCAGAACCAAATTCACTTTGAAAGTTTGGTTCGATTAATTTTCTGTCGAAGTTTGGATGAACCAAATTACATTATTTGGTTATAATTTTAATAGTTTACAACCAAATTTTGACCCGTTTAACCAAACCCGATTCTTCAGAAACACAGAACAACCAATCAACCATCTTCCTCCTTTCCACTGATATAGGGAAGCGTCACCACCAAGGCCCTAGAATCATCTCCCCCTCTGAGTCTTCAACCATCTTCCTTGTCATTGTTGCTGAAGCCATGCTCTCTTAGGTTGGGTTGGCTCGCTCTCTTTCTCTGCCCCCCCCCCCCCCTCTCACTAACAAATAGGAAGTAGTCCATGTTGAACCTAGTTTTGATGGGCAACAACTTAAACTATAACCACCTAGTCCAAATTGCAACATAATAGGCTAAGTCATCTCTTCAAAAGTGGTTAAATTAGTTAAAGATCTATAGTTCATTCTCACTTATAAACAAGATCTTATCTCAATAGGTATTAGATGTGTGACTAAGTTGAGGGATCTCACAATCTACACACCTTAGGAAATTTCATCCATGAAATTCTTACGTTTGGCCCGTTTCTAGCTCCAGCTCACGACCTTCTCTTGGCCCGTGACCAGCAACTTAGCCAATGTCCTTAATTTAGCCTACCATCTAACACAGAATTAGAAAGCTCTGATACCATTTATAACAGCCCAACTTACAGTGTAATGTAATAAATTAAGTCATTTCTTTAAAAGTGGTCAACTAAGTTAAAGATCTATATTCCATTCCTATTTATAAACAGGATCTTATCCCAGTAGGTATTACATGTGAGACTAAGTTGAGGGATTTCACATAAACATACTAAATAAAACTATAAGGAGTGATAAGCACCACCAAGGAAATTAAAACAAGAAGAACCAAAGACGAACTTGAAGTCTCAAGAAGTTTAGCAGCAACTTTGGCATCACTTTAGCAGTCAAAGCATAGACTATTTAGACCAAGGATTGCAAAGGCAAACTTCAGCCAAGTGTTTGTGTAACACTCTGATTCGGACCGAAGACAAGCTGAATCATGATGCTAGAATTTGGTTAGCTATTTGTTGGACTAATCAATCGTACTAACGATGCGGGAGTAGATCTTTACCCTCAATGAGGTTTTAAGATTAAAAAAAATAAATGTAGTTACTACCATATGCATGCTTAATCGTACACTATAAAAGGGCTCTAAAACTTGAAGATCTACTAATATAATCACTTAGAGTTGTTTAGGTGTACTTATACTATAACTAAGAGGATGAACTTTAAAGAACAACACTTGAAATAAATACTTAAATCATATCTATGAGCCGATACTTATATTTAGTTCCATCTTTTCTATTAAATATCTTATAACTTGATGATTCTATTCATAAAGAAGAAGTTCGAGTGTCATAGTTATTTGTTCTACGTACCCTTAATAGAATTAACATTAAATACGAGGCATTCTTCAGATGCCAGGGTTTTATACTAGCGCTAGTTGTACTTTACATATCTGCGTGGATGACCGTTTCTTTCCCAATTCTAAATTAGCTGGTTGGGTGTTTGGCTTACTACATACGAACAAAGCTATCATATATGCAGAACATAGTACTGCCCACAGGGAATCCACAATGCAATTAGAGTTTAGATAGGCTTGCTCATGCTGCAGTTTTTTGTAAATTGTAAAGCAATCGCTCTAAGTTCTTGATGAGACGGTCTTGTGTAAAAAGTTTAGAAGTGTCGTAGCTCCCTGGTGCCATCTTAATCGGCAAGCCAATAGGTTAGCTAAGCCAACGGCGTAGAATACGTAGAATTATACGCCTCTTTTGCTTGACTCTGCCTTTTGGAATATTCTATCTCACATTAATCTCCTGTTTGCTTTTTTTTAAAAAAGAACAAAGAAAAAAACAACACGTATTTGATCACGACCAAGAAATAAAATACAAGACGTACAAATATCACAAAATAAAAGAAATATAAAAAAAGACTTGTTTCTTTCTAAAGAGCTTCTACAATGCGAATATGAAAGGGAGGCCCCAGGTAACAAAGTGGATCTTCGGGGGAATTCGTCTTCGCAAGAGCTCTGAGGAGATCATTCGGATCATCTATGACGGCAGAACCAACTAACGTGTAGTCACCAGGCACCATAAAATATAGAGAAAAGGAGTGCACAATCTCTTGAAGTGGAGGAATCTCTACTTGGATGTCCCTTAATACACCTTCAAAATATAATTGGTAAATGAGACAAAGTTCAGTACAAGGAGCAGAAAAAAATAGTTCTCAAAAAGAGCTAAAAAGCAACCAACGTTGGAAAGAAGACACATCATACCCGCCCAAAGAACAGCATCTTTGTAGCCTTCAAAACAATTGTCTCCTCTGACATCTCTGCAGGTAACACAAAGAGTCATCCTAATCACATCTTTAGTGTTGTTGCGAACAAGAAATTGCATTGGAGTCATCTTATTCAAAAGTATACACCCTTCAGATCCTCCATCAGAGCTAGTTGTAAATTTGCTCTCTTTGTCACTTTCAGATTTGTCTTCCTTGGCAATCCTAAATCCAATAGTTAGTGGGTCAGGTAATAGTACATCAACAGCTGAAGCTTGGACTGCAGCGTGAACTGCATCTTTAATATCCAATTCCCCGGAGCTATTCCTGCCAGATTGCCATCTGACCTTGATTCTGGTGACCATGTTCTTAATAGATGCTTTCAACTCAGCCTTGTTGTTCTTTTCAAACAGTGCTCTGGTTTCAGATGCCACCTTTTCATCAACTGAATGATTTTTAATAAAAAATGTACCAACAAGGATAGGTAATTTGAAATGCTCAAGTGGAATGAGAACTCGGGCTGAGAAGTCTCTGTCAATTCTAGTTCTCGGGTAGCCAAAAGAGTTAGCTTCAAGGGATGAATCTTCCATTTGGACGGACACATTGATGTCAAACACAACATCTGTTGGGTTAAACAACTCAAGTTCCAAAAGGCGCAAACTCCAACTCCCTCTGTAGGGGTTGATCTTGACCAAGCTCTCACTCAAATTTTCACTAATAAAATCTCTGTTTGTAGAGTTTGTTCCATCCACAGGTGCTGGTATCTCCATTGAAAGTAAACGAGCCTTCACAAGAGATAGACCTCGCACAACACAAACTTGCAATGGAACCACCAGGCGTCTACCCGTAGTCACAGGAAACAGCGTGCTTTCGCCAGAATAATCTAATGGGCCTGGCATAAAATATCAGCTTTCAAATTTCAATGAAAGAGAAACCAGAAAATGTGACACAAAACACTTCTGATTCAATGTTAAGCACACATAAAACTTAAAAAGAAAAATCCAACATGACCTAGTGCACTCAGTCACCCAAATATTTCTAGCATAAACAAATGGAATCCGCTCTATTATTCTGCAGATTATTCGCACTAATTATTACTGATCAAAGCATTCCCTAGTTCCAAAATAAAAAAGACAAAGAACAAGTAAATTCTATTGTCTACTTTAGTTAAATTATCCCATTACGCACATAACCAATATGACTTCTCTGGATAACAGCTTTCTCTTTTGCAAATATTCAACAACTTTAATTAATAAGCATCAAACTCTACCCCAACCCCTTAAATCACAGGTTCAGGTAGCTAGAAACATGAGATCCAAGAAGCAAGGCAGTAAAGAGCTCTCACTATTAACCATAAGTTGAGGCTAAGATTCACACACAGACAACTCAGCTTATCTACATCTGCTAGGGGTGGGAAGAAAGTTGAAGAGAAAAACAAATCGGAAAAATTACAAGAAAAGCAAAAAACATAAATTTCTGAAGACAGGAGCAAAAGATACAACCTGCATAATGAATGATCATAAGTGGGCTGCTTCCCTCTTTAGATGTCCTTCCCATATTACTGTTCATTTCTCCCGCACTAAACTGACAAGCTCTCAATGTAATGCGAACAGTGACCTCAGCCCCCGGCTTCAAAGGAAGGGCTGATTTCAAGGACTCAGTATCTACTGAAACAACAGAATCCTGGTTTTTTCCAGATATAGATGCATGTGCCTGTTCCACTGGAACAGATCCTGCATTTGCTAGACTTAACAGCACATCACGAACCTCACCTTCATACATAACAGTAGCACCGTTTCCACCTACAATGTGACATACCAGTAGGGGTAAGGGGGAACTACAACAATATTTGGAACAGGGGTATTTTTATATTTGAAAGACCCACAGCAACGAAAAGGGTCAGAGAGTACAAGGCCCTGTACAGCTCCAAGAAGCAGGTTGTCAACATCCCAGAATAGGTGCTCAGTAATAACTCCAAAACAATGAACAGTACATCCAGGAATAGTCACAGAGCCAACAGAAGTTGGTATCCCCGAAAGTGTGACCACCTTTGTTGAATTCGGAGAAAGGCTGACACTTACTGGGAATGAATCAAAGTTATTAGAATGGACGGATAAATATACACTGTCAACAGTGAGATCAAAGCCACAAGGATTTGCCAGTTCTACTAATACTTCAACTGGTTCACCAACCACCCATGTTAGATCTTGCTTATTGCAACTATTTTCATTTCCTTTGCTGAAAGGGGTGTAGATGAATGGTCCAGATGGTGCAGAACCTGTCCACCACTCTGCTTTGCTGAGATTTCGCTTTACTATGTCCGTTTGAAGAGAATGCACAGGGAATGAGAGCAGTCTATAAAAAAAGTAATTCATAGCCAAAGACAAAATCAAAACCATAAATAAAAGGCAATTATGAACACACTAAGAACCATTTTGTGAAAGTAAAACTACAATGAAAATCACAAGTTCAAATCATGCATAGAAAGAAATATCAAGTGAAAGATTAAACACAATGCAAAAAATTGTTAACATAATTAATACCGAAGAAAGTAAATATGATGGACCATATGTATTCATCATCATAATCCACCACAAATGATTAAATGAAATACCTTATAAATGGAAGTGCAGGATCAGCACATCTAGTGCCAGGAGGAAGCTTCTCAGATGAGCTAGCTAGTGCACTGGTCAGACCACTCTGCCCTGCAGGGGTAATCAGTGGGTAATATGATCTAAGAAGACGAGCTGCTGCACTCCAGGCAGCAAGCGCATCGCCTGCACGCATGGATGACAAGAGAATCTCTCGTAATACAACCATTTGGATTGTGCTCCATTGAGATTCAAATAACTGGACAACTGAATTAGACTGCATTTCCCATTACTACCATTAGACAGCTTGAATTCCAGCAACAGACAGTAAAAAATGTTCAAGAATGCATAGAACACTACAAATAAAATATTGCATTCATTTCTTATTAAGCCCATAGTTGTAAATCCTGACATCTATTCCTGAGAATATACAATTAATCACTTAGCATGAAGAACTCCATTCTCCTTTTCATATTAAGCTAATTCAATAACCAAAACTTACATCCAATGATTCATGCAACTTGGTGCCTGTCCCTTTGCTTTCCACATGATAAGCTTTAGTGGTCAGTGCCAAGACTTGCATTGCACTGATTGCAGCATGATGACTTTGCTGTTGCATATATAATTGGGCGACCTGTCTTGAAAAGAATGCAGCTTTCCTCTGATACCCAAGTGCCCCAAACAAGCGAGCTATTTCGACAAACAGTATTAGCCGATCATTGGCATCAATCAATGATTTTGCACCATCAGCTGCGCCCATCAACAATTCAACCACCTCCTTCGCCATCTCTTGGCTAGGTAAAAAAATGGTCTAAGTTTTAATGCTTTTGGCAAATAATTCACTAAAATTTGCGCAGACATTAGACACTACTAATAATTTATCGCATTAATGCTCCTGCATCAAATTGTTGATTAGTCTAAGCAAACAAATAATAAAGAAAATCAAATTTTAACACTTCCTGGATTCAAGTGGGTGCACATCTCTACATCACATATAGAAGATGCATGTCATTCAGTGCTAATATGAGTAATAGTCGGCCAATCAGGGTTTACATTTCCGCCCTGGGGTCTCTCTTAGACAACTAGGAAGAAGAGATCTTGGAGTAATTTTGGACAAATAAGGAAATTGCATCAAATGAATGAAACACCATTACCGTATATAAACTAACATACGCATAATAGGAAATCTCATTTGAAACAGAACAAAGAAACAATAATTTCCTGTAACTCAAAGATTTGCTACACAACTCCAAGCCTGTTTAATTATGACTTGCAGGGTACAGGTTTGTTTCATGGCTTGAATATTTATCTAATGGTCGAATGGTAAAATGTCACCTCACACTCTCAAAAGATTATATCAACAGTAGACGAGGAAGTTTCTTTCATTATATTAAAACCAATCACTAAATCAACATAATCAGAGACTTACCGACAAAGAAATCTAGCGAGCTTCAAGGCAGCCTCAAGTTCAAAGCTAAGTGTTGAAACTCTGGTTACCACAGGATACAAAGGAACGTTTTGAAAGAAAGGATAAATTAGCAATTCAGATTAGCAAGCACGAAAGCAAGTAGAGAACCATGATATATAAGCAATATCTTTGAAATATGAGCAATATCATTTGCAACAGTTGAGAACACTCTATTGTTCTTCATACATGAACTACATCATTTACCAAGAGACATTTTCATGAGGAGCATAAACTTTATAACGGGTAAGACCATACCAATGACATTGGCCAACAACTTTTCACCCACGTTAGTCAATTACATCATTGCTAGATAATGTAATGATATATAATTGAAGATAGCCTAGCAAGCCATGCCGAAAAGAATCAAATGACTATATGATAAGAAAAGGACAATGATTAGAAAGTGAAACTTCTTAAACTTATTGAATAAGAAAATAAAGGAATGCGGGATCAGATAAACGTTTCATCGTTAAGGAGCGACGGCAAGAGACCAGTGACAATAAAAGATGGCAAAAGTGATCATTGGCAGAGAAAGATATTGGTAAATAGGAATCTCTATTAACCTTTGAGCATTGTCCTGTACAAATGACTTCCTATAGAGCTGGATGACATCATAATAACGATACTTGATATCCTCCTCCGTCCGGTGGTCCAGCTGACCGACTCTATCCATCTATACATATACACAACCAGAGTACAGTCAAATAAAAAAAAAAAAAGGAGCAACAACAAGCTGTAGTTGGAACACAGGAATTGTGGCTACCAGTAAAGCACAAACACTTCCCTCCAAGGCTCCAGCATGCCAGAAGACATCCCCTGTTAATCTAGCCAGTTCAATAGCCGTAGAATAATGGGCATTTGCATCGACAGGTGAGCCAGCCAACAAACAATAGTCCCCAATGGTTTCTGAGCACGCCCTAGCCTCTTCTTTTTGGCTTTGATGACCTGAAAATTGTATGGAAGAAATGTCCTCAACAGGCGCAAAGTGGCAATGGGGGCGGCGTTACGATCATTTAATGATAACAACAACGAAAAGTCAAAAAAACAGCCCAATAACACCTAAATATAAAACCTCCTCAGAGCTTAGACTAGCTTGGGAGTCTAAAGGCGTCTTCAGAATGGTGCCAGCGGACTCTGCACGAAAAACCCACTTTTCGAACTCCATAAGGAGAGTCGCCGCGATGTCTTGCATCATTGTCTGCAAGTGAATATCTAATGCTTCCCGATCAGCGGGGGGAATAACGTCAAGTTGTCTGTCCTAACACCCTCTGCAAGCTGTTTGTTCTAATTGTAATTACCACTATGATATAATTATAGAGAAGACAAGAAAAAAGAATATATATATATATAAGAAATCATAAAACAGAAAAGAGGTGACCTGAGAATCAGTAGGGGAGAAAGCAAAACAGCGGTGAACAAGGGCGGAGGAGTAGGACTTGGAAAGAGAGGCAAATTGGTGAGAGAGAAGGAGGAGGTCGGGGTAGGAGGGGCAATGGGAAAGGCCGACGAGGGCGAGGATCTTGCGGTTGGACTGGAAATCTTCCCAGGGGGAGGGAGGGGAGCCGCCCACCATGAACTTGAAGCGGAGGCAGCCCGACTCCCAGGGTTGGTGGGCAAAGGGGCTCTTCTGGTGCTCCGTGTAGAAGGAGCTCATCGCCGACATCTCCACCTCCCGGTGACGAACCAGCATCGCTACGTAATCCCGCAGTTGCTGCTGTGGCACCTCCCCCACCGGAACCACCGCGATCCGGATCATGCATCCGCTCTCCATGCTCACCTCCGCCTCCATCTGCTTCCACGCCTTCCCACCCACCTGGATCGCAGTCCCCCTATTCCCCTCTTCATAATCTCTTATAAAAACCTTTGCCGTCATCGTTATAGGAAAATATCACTTACCACTCCTTGATCTCGCGAAATTATCACATACCACCATTCGTTTTTAAAAATTATTGTTTACAGCCCTTCCGGCTAACTCCCACAAATAACTTTACCTTAAGTCATTATAGGACAAGAAGCTTATAAATGACTAGTGACAAATAATGTCATGGCAATCACCCACTGAAAAAACTTATTCATTCTTTCTCATTTTTCACCGCCCTCCAATTTTTCCCCTTGACAACCGATGCACTACCATGAGTGCCCACACCTCTTTTCATCACAGCTATCCACCACGTGTCCGCCTATCTACGACGCCACCTTATCCCCCTCTCCTCAAGGTTTTCTTTCTTCTCTATTCCCACCGAAAATCTTGATCAACCACCCTTCACCACCTTCCTCATCACCCCTAATTTCATGATGGTATGATCATCATCTCTTTCTCTATTTAGGTTGCGTTTCATTTGGTGCATTACCCTTTTGCCTTGAGATTATTACATTTTTGGGGTTTCTTTTGTTGATTTAGAGAAATGGTTGGAATCTTGAAGAAATGGAAATTACTTTGATTGGATGAGGGGTTGAGAGTTATTGTTTGATCACTATCGTGAGAGTATGAAGACAATTATAAGCTTAAGTGCAAACTATAATTGCTATGTGGCTGATGGTAGTAGAAACTTAGCTTCAGCTGATGTTAAAGGAGAATATGTTGTAGCCAAAATTTTAATTCTAAGTTTGCCCGATAAAGTCAGACAATGATCGAAGCTCTCCCATTGTTAGTATTCTTTTGGTTTAGTGTAGCTCATCGTTAACTGATTAGTCCCTTGATCATACTGTATGGGATTTCTTAACTCATCAAAGTATTTGATTCATAAATAAAGGAAATAGAAATTTCAATTAACATTTGCCGGTATGTAATATAGAGTTAATTTGAAAAATCATTACAAGTTGTCATAGGTTATTGGTGAGCTAGTTTACATCATGGGAAATCTGTCATGGGGCTGATTCTAGGACCCAAAATTTTTGATCCCAATCAGTCCTCTACGGCGTATTCCCCTCCGAGAACACTCAGCATAACATCAAGTATGCTAGATAGAACAATAACGAAAGCCCACGACACAAACACCACCTTTGTGTTTGGCCAACTCCATAACACCAAGGTTACTGGTTTCGATCCCAACAGATCTCTGTCCCCGATATCGCTACTCCAATCAACCCTTTGCTCGATCACCTGTGCTTGATAACACACAAACACCGATACAACGTTCTCGGTTACCAGCACGCTTTGTAACAACCCGGCCCAAAGTGCAACGTAATGGGCCTTAGTCATTTTTTTAAAATGGTTAACCCAAGTTAAAGATCTATAGTCCATTCTCACTTATAAATAAGATTTTTCCCAATAGGTATTAGATGTAGGATTAATTTGAGGGATCTCAATATCCACCCACCTTAGGAAATTTAGTCCTCGAAATTCCTACACTTGGCCCGTTACTAACCTGTGAAGACCTGGAAAAAATAATATAAAATAATAAATAAATAATATATATATATATAAATAATAATAATAATAACGTTCGACACGAGGGAATCGAACGTGGGGAAATAATTTCGTTAGCTGGTTAGGTATGAATTACCCGGTTAATTGAGAAGTAATTTCTAACCGGACGATTCTACTTGAATCGGTCAAGTCGACTACATTATTTATCCATTTAACCATTTAAGTGAATCATACCATGTACCCGTTTAAGAGGTTAAGTGAAATGGTTAAGTAAACCCTATTGATTACCCAATTACCCGATTAAAGGAATTGCGGTGAAAGGGCGTTTTCACAAATCCTAGCCGTCATTTCATTCTTTGTAAAAGGAGAAGGGGAGGGCGTCTTCTACATCTTTCTCCTCCTTGGACAGATGCTGGCTTTCCTCCTTCGCTCGGGTAATTCCTTTTCCTTTCTTTTTCTTTTGTTGCATGAATACACATGTTGCATAAATCATAAACATGTTAAACATAAGAATCAAATGAGAAATCAACAAGGGAAGAAGAAAACCAGGAGGACATCCTGCTGTTTTCGCAGCAGCAACAACACCATCCTCCATCCTTGTGAGTAGGGTTGACGTGCTGGAAGTAGGGAGTGTTCCCAGCGGTGCTGTTGGCCGGACGGAGTCGCCTTGGGTGGCCGAGTCAGACCGGTGGGGAGAGATGTAAATCAGGAAGTGTAGGGAGACCAGGTTGGTGTTGATTGGGTGGTGTTGCTGGCCAGACGTGGATCCGCCATGGAAAGGGCAGACTGGTTGTCACATGGGGTGGTGCTGGTCGTCACCTTGATGGGGCAGAACATGGTCGCCATGGCTGCTGGTCGGCCACCATGAATGGTGAAATTAAGGTCCCCATGTAGGGTGTAGTCCGAGTTCTATGAGATAACAGTGGATAAAGATTGGATCTTTGGGGTTTTTTTCAATAGGATCAGTGGGGTAGGTAGAAGATGGGGTCTGAAATTGGGTGGAAGGAAAAGAAGACGGGCTGGTCGGGTGCTGTTTATGTGGCTGACTAGAGTAGTGGCCATGGGTCTGGTCGGGTGCTGTTTATGTAGCCGACTAGGGAGACGCTGCCATCGGTCATGGGCTGATGATGTGACCGATATGGAGTCACCATGGTCAGGTCGGGGTTGCTGATTGGGTAGCCGGAAGAGGGTCGCCAAGGACTGGTTGAGGGTTGCCATGTGGTGGCCAAGTTGGAGACGCCATAGCAGCAAATGGAGGCCGCCACGTTACTGGTTGGTCGCCATGCATAGCGAGAATACCGGCTTTCGTTGGTTGACTACAATAAAGCTGGGAGCCTTGGGGTCGTTACATGAATTGTTAAAGTGGGATGGCAACCAGGTTAATATAGGAGAACTCGATGCAGTTGAGTTAGAATATAAGGTAAATACAAAAGACTAAAGTATAGGATATGTTAATAATTGAATTATCAATTAGATAATGGGGATTTGGATGAGGATAATTAATAATTAATTATCATTAGAATTGCTGAAAATTTAATAAGAAATAAAGACTAACATTAACTAATTACATCATTTAAAATTGATAGTATATTAGTCATGTAGTTGCATGTAGGTTCATGCAAAATAAGATTATACTAATGTATAATTTTATGCCCTTATTTAGATTTGGGTTAACGGATCATAGTCAGACGAAATCACAAGTCAGGTACGTATAATAGGTAGAACATCATACTTTCCTTATTGGTAGCCTAGGTCGGCCTGAGCCCAGATTCGACCACCATGCACCGAGTGCAACCGGGGTCAAAGAATTGACTCAGTCCGACACTGGGTCGTATTATGTGCATAAATTGTGTAATGCATCGACATTGTTTTGGAGTAGTGATAGCCACCCCATAAAAAGGCTACGGCCGGGGTGAGTGAGGCACAACGATTCCTCCATCGCACTGGAGTGCAGTGATAGCCTCCCCATAAAAAGGCTACGGCCGGGGTGTGCAAGGCACTGGCACTGGAGTGCAGTGATAGCCGCCCCATAAAAAGGCTACAGCTGAGGTGTGCAAGGCACTGGCACTGGAGTGCAGTGATAGCCGCCCCATAAAAAGGCTACGGCCAGGGTGTGTGAGGCACTAGCACTAGAGTTGGCAGTGAGAGCTTCCCCACAAACGGGGCATAGCAATCACCTGAGTACAGTGATAGCCTCCCAATAAAAAGGCTATGCCGGGGTGTGTGAGGCACTGGCACTAGAGTTGGCAGTGAGAGCTTTCCCACAAACAGGGCATAGCAATCACCTGAGTGCAGTGATAGCCTCCCCATAAAAAGGCTACAGCCGAGGTGTGCAAGGCACTGGCACCGGAGTGCAGTGATAACCTCCCCATAAAAATGCTACGGCCGGGGTGTGCGAGGCACTGGCACTAAAATTGGTAGTGAGAGCTTCCCCACAAACGGGGCGTAGCAATCACCTGAGTGCAGTGATAGCTTCCCCACAAAAAGGCTACGGCCGGGGTGTGTGAGGCACTGGCACTGGAGACGGTAGTGGTAGCCTCCCCACAAAAGGGCTACGGTCGGGGTGTGTGGATCACAGCGGATACCTCCTCCGCATTGTTTTGGAGTACAGCGGAATCGCTCTACCGCATATTAAAATAAACTTAAGGAAATAGTGGAATGTACTTGTTTTGTTTTATCTATTATACTACTTAGTGTTGTAATCACTAACGCGGAATTGCCTCCGCAGGTGTGCAGATACAAGATTAGGTGATTGACAACCAGAGTATGGAGCAAAATAAATATGAGGACTCCTTTTTTTTACTATTTGAGAAATAAGTGTGGCTACTAGGAAACGGTCCAAGACTGTGGGATCTTTATATATGTTTTTGTTTACAAAAATGTTAGACATATTTGCTTAAATTTTGAGTAACACCTTGCTAGCTAGGCCCACAATGTTGTGACAAATGGTGGGTCGTTACATAACCCCAGCCCACGACCTTCTTTGGCCCATGACTGATAGCCTAGCCAACGTCCCTAATCCAGCCCACCATCTAACGCGTAACTAGGTTACTTTGATATTACCTGCAACGACCCAGCCCTAACCCAAAGTGCAACATAATGGGCTAAGTCATTTCCTAAAAAGTGGTTAACCAAGTTAAAGATCTATAGTCCATTCTCACTTATAAACAGGATCTTCTCCTAGTAGGTAGTGAGAGATCTCACAATCTACCCACTTTAAGAAATTTCGTCCCCGAAATTCCTACATTTGACCCATTCTTAACCCTAGCCCACGACCTTCTTTGGCCCATGACTGACAGTCTAGCCAACGTCCCTAGTCCAGCCCACCATCTAACATGTAACCATGTTGCTTTGATTCCACCTGTAACGACCTGTCCATGCAACTTCACAATGTTATCGACATACAATCCTGCCTGGTATTCCGCAGTCCTCATTGATTTCGTGGGGTCCAAACCTAAAGAGTTGTCCATGATTCCTATGGTAGCAGAGTTTCCCGATGTATTCCCAGTGGGCAATGGTTACCTCCTAAGTGAGTAGTGAAGTTCGCCATTGACCTAGCACCGCGAATAACACCAATTTTTAAAGCATCATACTGCATGGCTCCAGTAGAACTCAAGGAGTTAAAGAGTCAACAAGAAGAGTTGTTGCAGGCAAGTTTCATCCGACCAAGTACTTCACCCTGGGGAGCCCCTGTTCTTTTTGTGAAGAAGAAAGATGGATAACTTCGGCTGTGTATTGACTATTGACAACTCAATCAAGTGACAGTGAAGAATTGGTACCCCTTCCCGGGGATTGATGACTTGTTTGATCAGCTAAAAATAGCCAAAGTATTTTCTAAGATAGACTTGTAGTCTGGTGATCACCATTTGCGAGTAAAGGAGTTAGAGATATACAGAAAACGGCTTTTCGAACATGATATGGACATTATGAGTTTCTTGTCATGCCTTTTGGTCTAATAAATGCACCAGCGGCCTTTATGTCACTTATAAATATAGTATTTCACACATACTTGGACAAGTTTATTATCATGTTTGTGGACGACATTCTGGTCTATTCAAATAATGAAGAAGAGCATGTAAAGCACCTGTCCATTACTCTTCAAGTTTTGAGAAAAAATCAATTGTTTGCCAAACTCTCAAAATATGACTTCTAGTTGAAGGAGGTAAACTTCCTTGGTCATATTATATTATCTTAAAGGTCGGAATTGCAGTGGATCCATCAAAAGTGAAAGCAATCACTGATTGGCCACAACCCAAGTTAGTCACTGACATCAAAAGCTTCTTTGGTTTAGTGGGTTACTACAGGAAATTCATTAAAGACTTCTCCTTAGTAGCATCGCCGATGACCAAACTTACAAGGAAGGGAGTCAAGTTCAAATGGAGTAGTTAGTGTAAGGAGAGTATTCAGTCTTTGAAGAAGAGTCTAACAATTGCACTAGTCTTGACACTGCCAAATGGTAATGAAGGATTTGTAGTCTTCAGTGATGCGTTCCTGTTGGGTATAGGATGTGTCCTTATGCAGGGAGGTAAAGTGGTGGCCTATGCCTCTCGTCAACTAAAGAATCATGAACAAAATTATGCAACCCATAACTTGGAACTGGCAGCAGTGGTTTTTGCCCTGAAGATTTAGAGACACTACTTGTATGGAGCCCAGTTTGAAGTTTTCACTGACCACCAGAGTTTGAAGTATATCTTCACCGAAAATGACCTTAACCTTTGACAGAGGTGGTGAATAGAATATTTGAAGGACTACGACTTCCAAATCTTATACCATCCAGGGAAAGCGAATGTGGTAGTAGATGCATTGAGTTGGAAGGGCAAGGTGGACAAAGGTTAGCAGCTAGCTAGACTGTGGGCCATGTTAGTAGAAATGGTGGCTATCAACCCTATGGAGCAACTAACAAGGCTAATGGCAAATTTGGTTATTCCCAACGATTTGGTTGATCGTGTTAAGCTAGCGCAGATGGGTGATGAGGTGCTGAATGAAATGTTGGACAAGACTCATGACATTGTAGTAAATTCCAATAGTGTGATCAGATTTAGAGGAAGGTTGTGTGTACCCAAGGATGATGCACTGCGATAGAATATCTTGGAGGAGGCTCATCGTTCAAAGTTCTCGATATACCCTGGAGTTACTAAAATGTATCAAGATTTAAAGCGGACCTACTAGTGGATTGGGATGAAGAGGGATGCTGTGGATTTTATCTCCAAGTGTTAGACTTGCCAATAAATCAAAGCCCAACATCAACGACCTGGAGCACTATTGCAACCTTTACAAATAACAACTTGGAAATGGGAGTGTGTCACATGCGATTTTATTGCAAAGCTTTCAAGGACTCATAAGAAGCATGACTCCATATGGGTGGTTGTGGACCGACTAACTAAGGTAGATCATTTCATCCCCACGAAATCAATGAGGACTACGGAATACCTGGCAGGATTGTATGCCGATAACATTGTGAAGTTGCATGGGATTCCAAAGGAGATCATCTCCTACTGAGATCCCCTATTCACCTCACATTTCTGAGAAGCTTTCCAAAAAGCCATGGGGACCCAAATCAAGCTGAGTATAGCATATCATCCTCAAACTGATAGTCAGAGTGAGAGGACTATTCAAACTTTGGAAGTTTTGTTGCGAGCTTGCATTCTTGACTGGGGAGTTTGTGTACCTAAAGACATCTCCTAGGAAGGGGGAGATCAAATTTAGAACATTAGGGAAGTTGAAGCCAAAATTCATAGGACCGTTCCCAATCCTGGATTGAGTTGTAAATTGTGCATATAGACTAGCATTGCCACCAAGCTTAGCTGGAGTACACAATGTTTTCTATGTGTCAATGCTAAAGAAATATGTATGAGATGAGGATCATATAATCACAAATTTTGAAGATTTAGAGCTACAATCAAACTTAACCTACGAGGAAAAGCCAATTTGCATCCTGACAAGGGAAATAAAGATAGTTAGGAACAAGGAAATTCCCTTGGTAAAAGTATTGTGGAAAAATCAGGGGTTAGAGGAAGCTACATGGGATACTGAACAAGAAATGACAAGGAAATACCCTGGCCTATTTGTGGCATAAGATTCTTATCATTGTAGTAGCATGAATGATACCGAAGAAATAATTAATCATGATTGTTCTGTTGCCCGTTATGATATTTCGAGGACGAAATATTTCTAAGTTGGGGAGATTGCAAAGATTATGAAATAATAATGTATATATATATATATATATATATATATATATATATTCGAGTTGGTCGGGGAAGGACCAAATGATGGAGAATTATTATTATTATTTATATTATATTCTCTACCGTGTTAATTTTACTCAGTTAATTGTTATATTTTATTATTTACTCGGTTAAATAAAATGCTGGTGTTGGTGTGTTTTCACATACCCAAGCCGTCATTTTCATTTTATATTTTGTGAGGGGGCGTCATCCTCACCTTAGCCGCCTTCATTCTCTCATATTCTTCTCCTCTGCCAGAGCTGGCTTCCTCTTTGCTTGGTATTCTTCCTATCTCCTTATTCTTAATTTTCATGCATGCATATTTTGAATTAATAATAAGCTTGATAATCATAGGCATTAAAGTTTTAAATCAACAAGAAAAGAACTATACTAAATTGTATAAGACTGGAATCCTTGGCATGGCCGACGAGTTCTTGTGTTCGGCATGATGGGAAATCACAGGCAAAGCTTCGCCAGGGATCCATTGCAACGGATGATTGCAAGACAAGGAAAAACCGTAGTCCTACCGCCGAAACAGTCCCTTGTGGGCAACCTCCTTGCTGGGAAACAGAGCGGCGATTGTTCCAATTTATGGCTGATCTCGCCTGGTCGGATGCCGGTCCTGAGGTATTGGAGCTTGAGGTGAATAAACGTTATAGCAAGGTGCAAGAGATCAATCAGTGGCTGAAGCTGGCACCTTTGATGTTTGTATCCGTGGATGCCGGCCTGGGGTAGTAAATGGCAAAAACAAAGGTGACGGCGATGGGTGAAGAAATCCGGCCATCCTGGGTGGTGATGGGTTCCAATCTGGCCAGGGAAGATCACTAGAGGGTCAAGGGTGTTGAGGCGACCACCCAATTGGGGTGGCAACGCTGGCCGGAGGTGCAATCGACGATGTGAACGCGTCGCTAGGTGTGGGGATGCCGGCATCGCAGCGGTTGGAAGGTGGCCGAGGTCGACCGGGGTGCACTACAATGGCACGGCGGGGCTGGACGGCGACGATCAATGGCGGCCGGAGGCGATTGCCGGGGGCGGCAACAACGTGAATGGAGGGTGGCTGGAGTTGGGAGCATAGAATGGCATCGGGGAAGAAGAAGAAGAAGGGGAAAAAGAAGATGGCAAACTTGTAAATACCACTTGACTCGACGCGGCTCGAGTTAAAAAAACTAACTCCTAATAAATCCTTAAAAAATTATTATTTTAATGGTCATGGGTTATGGTTGCAAAACATATTAATTATTGGATGAAAGCGACATGGACATGAGTAATAAAATACGGTAATGATAAACTATTAATAATTAATGGGTGTATTATAAACTATTAATTTAAATGGGATGGTTATAAGTGATTAAATAAAATAAAGATTTTACCTTTCCCATATTAAATTTAAAATTAGGTAAATAAAGTGATTAATTTAATAACAGGTTAGTAAGGTAGAGAATGGGTTATTAAACTATAATAGTGTAAAAATCACAAGCGTTGAACCGAAATGACATAATGAAAATAAATAAAGTTCAAATCTTTATTGAGTTGAATAATTTAAAATAATTATATTAGTAATATCTTTGAATAAGGATAATACAAATTATTTTAAATAATTTAATCAAATGACTTAATTAATTAAATTACTATTAATAATGATAGTGATTAAAAATTAAAATTGTAAATAAATCGTCAAGATCGTGGTTAAGTAATTACCATCTCAAAGGAAAATATACTAATAATAGTAATTAAATATTTGTTTATAAGTTAATAATTATTTTATTATTAGTGAAGTGTGAATTATGATAATTTAGAATATAAAGTAGGACTTAAATGATTATGTCACATGAATAATTTAATATTTAAGATTGTTGAATGTTGCTTGTTTTATGTTGTCGAATTCTAATAATGATATTTATTAGTTATTTAGTTGCATGCATTTCTATTCTAATAAAATTATACTTATGTATAATTTTATGTTCTCGTTTAGATTAGGATCATTGGTCACAGTTGCAGGTTCACTTACAAACTATCTAGGTTTGTATATTTGAAATGTTGTATTTTCCCTTTTTGACAGCCTTGGTCGGCCTAAGTCTAGATTCGACCACCATGCACCGAGTGCAACCGGGGCAAAGAATTCACTCAGTCCAACACGACGCCGCACCCTTTAAAATACTATGTGGGAGTCTTGGTCGAGTTGAGTTCATAACCGACCACCATACGCCGATCGCAACTAGGGTTGACTCAATTTGACACAGGGCAGCACCCCCTAAAAGATTGAATACGTACCTCCAGGCCAAAAGGGGTGACAGGGCATAGTGGTGCAAGATGGCTCATTAGGCACTTGTGATACCGAGAGGGTGAGTCAATGGCAAATATCAATAACTACAGGCTGTGGGCCACATAGCGTGTGTGCGCATGCATGGGATGGTAGCTGGATGAGGTGGCCACCCCTCCCAGCATATTAAGAGCTCGGCATAAGCTCATAATTACTAAAAGACTCGTAAAATGATAATAGGATTATATTGTTTTGTTTCATTTAATTATGAGGCTTAGTTGTTTTATCACTAACACAGAATTGCCTTCGCAGGTGAATAACTTTAGACTGAGGATTAAGATTGTGGTTGGTGGTTCTTTTACCAACCTAAGGTTTGGTGAATTGATAAGAAATTGGACTTCCTTTTATTTTTCTTTTGTTATAAATGCGGCTATGGGTAACGGTCCGAGAGTGTGGGACTTTGAGTTAATTTATTTTATGCATTGTCACATGCTATTAGAACATGATTTATTTTTATTTTTATGATTTATAAATTTTCTAGACTTTTTAACTATGTTATGATTCATGTTCACGAATAGTATGTTTACAACATTTAACTTTTTAAGTAACACCCGGGCCAGTTAGGGTAAGTCGTTACACTCCTTGCTGATAAGCTGTTCCGAGAACCAAACACCACCACACCCAAATACCGATATGAGTATTGGGGTGGGTCATGCTGTCTGTGTAACACCCCATTCTAGTTCACCCCTGAACCGGCCCAGATGTGTCACCGACGACCAAATCGTTCGCTAATCTACTTGATTCGGTTAAGCCGACCCGGATCTACTCTCGGCATTTGAGGACAGTGATGCATCATGCACAACATGAATGAGATGCTTGGGTTCTAACGTGGTCCTATATGCATGCCATGACGTGCAAACAACACGAAGGAAAAGAATTAAACAAGAAAACAGTAATAAAATAATTATATTTTTAAAGAAAAATGGATAGAGCTTCCCTAATAGTGCAATAAGGGCCACCCTATCCACACATGCAGTAATAATTTATCTACAATAATTCACAAAAGCATGGTATTCGTCTTTACTCATCTCATCCGAGCCGAGCCGAAGCTCCAAGGCTCCATATCTAACCTCACTCCCCATTTCCATTCATAACATTCTATTTCCACAATCAATCATATGTGTTCTCAACATAAATACCAAGTCATTCACATACATTACAAACGGTAGGTACATGTGTGCGCGATCCGTGCTCCTCCTCTGCGGTTCCGACAACTTTCACTCTTCGCGATGATGCTCACCTACATATATATAAAAAACCATCAGTAACGAGCGTTACCGGTCCAGAAAGTAACTAATATCAAACTGGCATAGGAGAGCTAACTCTCCTGTTGAAGAAAATCATATACTTCCTCAAGAACACTCATAAGGGCCTCCGGGAGCCATCGACCTCAGTTGGTAGACCTCAGTTGGTAGCGTCCCCTATCTTTCTCTTTCTCGTTCTCATTCTCAACATGGCCAAAGCCTATCCCTCTATGCGGGAAAATCATTTTTCTCTTTTCTCATTCATCTCGCCCTCTACACCTTCCATATCACTCCTGGCCCTGAGCACAAGGACCGGGTACTTTTGGGCATGCGCCTTAGGTACCCTTTTATGCCACAAGTCCAGACATGTGCTGCTTAGTAGTACCCATAAACCTCCACACTTCTCTGAGTTTGAGGAGCTCAAAGGTGGAGTTGTCAGGATCCCTCAGGAATGGAGTGGGTTCTCCCCAGCTCCAGAGCCCGCTTTGACGAACACACGCCCTATCTGAAGGTGTGGCCGTCGTTACCTGCACTCGTCCACTCACCAAAACACAAAAACATATATATATAAGCCTGGGTAGGGATTTATAAAATAGGCCCGAAGGCAACTTGATCTGGATCTGAGTTCGAAAACGAACTCGAGGGATCTCATCCTTGAGGGTTATTAATCCAAAAATCTACATACGACTAGATGGCCCGTGCGGAGTGGAATACAATAAATCCACCACTTGGCACGTCCACTTACCTGTTGAAAACAAAATGCGATAGAGTTTAGCGATCAAACTAGAAGCGAGTCCTAAATGGACCTGGTAGAAGCTCCAAACGGGTCCATGCGCCTAGGCGGCAAGCTCCTACACCATACATACACAATCAAGCTAAAAGCTAACGCCCACATGATGAATCACACATCCTATAGCATGCACACACGATCAACACAATCACGCATCAATCATCACACATTCATCCTAAGTCAATTCTAGTGAGTTTTCAATCTACGTTTCATGAAATCAGGGTAATTAATTAGTTCACCTAATTAATTCCTTACTTTTCCATTTTAACACTCATCAATCAACCAATTTCATAATTTTTATTAAATTACACACAAACATACAGACACGTCAAAAACACGAAAATTCATCTAATTATCTAGTCTAGCATGCTCCCCTAATAATTATAAAATTTAAGAATTTTCGTCGGAGTAATTATACCTCGTGTCGTCGAAAATCGGCGACGGCTAGGGTTTCCGTTTCATGGCTCGAAACTCGAATTGGGCACCTAGCGGTGTCCGAAGTTCGATCGGATTCGACCGGGTGCATTCGGTGGATGATCCGGCAAATTTCCCACGAATCCAATTTTCTGGCGGTTCCAGCGAGTGTCAGCGGTTTTCCAATGGATTTTGGCGATGATTCCGGACGGGGCAATCAAGGGGTCTATCGGCACCAGCTCGACCTCATTCTTCTTCTAATCCTCATTATCACCTCTTGTGTCTGCTGGATCATTTCTGGCCCAACTACCACTGGTTCGCTACCCTGCAACCAACGCAGTGGGGATCTGCATGGTCTGCCATATAGTGCTTCAAACGGTGCCATTCCAATTGTGGCATGATAGTTGTTCTTATAGGAGAATTCCACCAGAGGTAGGTGTTCTTCCCAACTTCCTCCAAAATCTAGGATATATCCGCGAAGCAAGTCTTCCAGGGTCTGCATGGTTCTTTTCGTCTGTCCATCTGTTTGAGGATGGAAAGTTGTACTGAATCTCGATTCTGTGCCTATAGCTGCTTGAAAAGCCTTCCAAAATCGCGATGTAAACCTTGGATCCCTGTCTGATATGATCTGCAGTGACACGTCGTGTAACCTGACTATCTGATCTCTGTACAGCGTAGCCAATGTAGTCAGTGGGTAATCCATCCTGATCGGTATGAAGTGTACGCTCTTTGTAAGTCGATCTACTATGACCCATATCACATCTTTTTGTTGGCGGGTCTTAGGTAAACCAACTACAAAGTCGTAAGCTATACTCTCCCACTTCCACTAAGGGGTTTCCAACGGTTGTAGCATTCCACCTGGGCGTATGTGCTCTGCTTTCACTTGCTGGCATACCAAACATCTAGCCACTGTATCGTATACTTCTCTTCATTCCTGGCCACCAATAGGTTCATCGGACATCATGGTACATCTTCACTCCACCTGGGTGTACTGAGCATCTCGACGTGTGAGCATCGTTAAGAATAGAACTTCGAAGTCCGGGATACTCTGGAACATTAGGCACGAATAGTTGGCCTCTCAATCTGACTAATCCGTTTGTAAAAACCATGATTTTTATTACAAGATTGGAACCTAAATATTATGAAATAAATATCGATGAACCAATATGGTTGGTAATAGAGTCGACCGGTCATGGTTCGACTTAAGGTCACCTAGAAAATACCTATTCATGAATGAAAGATGGGGTGTGAGAATTTAATGAAGGGGCTCGTTGAAGCTAGGAAATACCTATTGATTACGGGGTATGAGTCTTTAATGGAGGGAATGGTTGAAGTGTATATATATGCAGGAGGAGGGGATCATGGAGGGAAAAAGAAAAACTTTTTCCTAGCTGTCAAATTCTTCTTGCCTCCTCTCCGTCCCAGGCGACCTCCTCATTTTTGAGTGAGTATTTCATCCTTCATCTTATTTGTTTCCATTAGGATTCTTGCATGCAAGGTTTGTTGGAGACGCCCTGCTAAGTTGCTAGATCCCTAGCGTCTTATGCATGGGGTTCTTATCGACTGCATGGTATGAACTGCTGCGAGTCTTTGGGGTCGGGTGCTTGTTTTATTGTGGGTGTGTTGCTTTGCTTCATCCTTCAATTGGCAAGAATTGTTGGGATTCTTTGAATTGCTTAGTTGTTTTGATAATGGATATGTCAGAATGGACCTGACAGCCAATAATGGACATGTTAGAATGGACCTGACAACCAATAATGGACATGTCAGAATGGACCTGACAGTTAATAATGGACATGTTAGAATGGACCTAACAGCCAATAATGGACATGTCAGAATGGACCTGACAACCAATAATGGACATGTCAGAATGGACTTGACAACCAATAATGGACATGTTAGAATGAACCTGACAGCCAAAAATGGATATGTCAGAATGGACCTGACAGCCAATAATGGACATGTCAGAATGGACCTGACAGCCAATAATGACTAATCTCAGAATGACCTGGGAGACCACCTAATCTCAGAATGAACTGGGAGACAAACTTTTAATCTCAGAATGACCTGAGAGCCTATAGAACTACATTGAGCTTGATTCCGACATGGGTATGTAGGCTAATCAAGATTGTTTGATTTCAGCTCACTTTAGGAAGAATGAAAGTAAGGTTGCTGGTTCTTTTATGAACTCAGGTTAGGAGAATGGATAATAAGTTGGACTTCCTTTTATTTTCTTGTGTTATACATGTGGCTTTGAGAAACGATCGAAGACTGTGGAACTATTATTATTATGTCTTGACTAACCATAATTTACTTTGAATTAGTCATACTTATGGTTTTAATGGAAATCATGTAACATATAAGTAATGCCCGGACTGGTTAGGCTGGTCTTTACAGGGTTGGTTTGGTATAATTTTGAGTAACGCCTAGCTAGCTAGGCCCACAATATTGTGAAAAATGCCTTGTCGTTACATGTGGTATCAGAGCACGGTTTCCCACAAGGTCACATTTTATGGCTCAAGTACCTTGTTGAAAAGTCAAGTAATTATCTTTTTCCACTGTGTTATGTTATTAATTAACAAAGTTCTTCTCTAATAAACCTAAGTCAAAACTGAAACAAGAATGTATAAATGAACCATGATGGTTCGATGTTTTAGATGGGAGGCACTCGTACACAGACTCCCGATCTACCCCATCAAGTCCGAACACAGATAATGTATTGGCCCAAATCCTAACGGCCATATAGGGACTAGCACAAGCTTCAGGAAATACAAATTCTGTGATTCAAAATATTGTTCAGCGGCTACCGGGAGTGGTAACAGGGAATGGAGCCTCAAACTCAGTAGCGGATCCCAAAATCACCCCGGATGGTGGTCAAGGAAATGCCCAAGGACGGGCAGGGTTAGCTGACCTGGGCAAACGAGGGGAGCTACCAAACCCAGTGCCACCGGTAGTTCGATAAATAGTGCCACCAGCTGTTGAGGACAGTGATCACTACACTGTGGAAAAGTTTTGGAAGAATGGAGCTGAGGTATTTATTGGAGGGACTGATCCAATGAAGGCCGAAAGCTGGATAGACATTACCGAAAAAGCTTTGTATGGCTCTATATGTGCCACACCACCACCATGTGAGGTTGGCAACATGCATGCTTCAGGAGGAAGCATCTTACTGGTGGAAATCTATGGAAAACGCTACATTCCATCGATGTGAGATTTCTTCCATCACGTGGTCAGAGTTTGTGGCCATTTTCAATGGACAATATTTTCTAGAAACCGTTGTCCAAAAGAAAGCACTGGAGTTCGCCAACCTAGCTCAGAAGGATGATTCGGTCCGGGAATATGCCAAGAAATTCTTGCACTTGGAACGCTTTGCACCTGGATTCTGGCATCTGACAAGACTAGGGCGGATAAATTCTTTTGGGGGTTGACACCTGAATTGTGGAGTAGGGTTGCTATGGCGTCAAGGGACACTATAACAGAGGCGATCGATGCAGCCACGACTCATGAGTTCCTATTTGAGCATGATCGTTCACAGAAACAGGGGAAGACTACTATGCAACACAAGCATGCCAACCATTGGGCCAGCTCAAATGGGTCTGCAGAACAATAGCAGCAAAATTACCAAGGGAACATAGATGGAAACCTCAAAAGGAAGTTTGAGGATATTCTGTATAGACGATGTAAAAATTGCACCAAGATGCATTCTGGGAAATGCAACGAGCCCCGTCGGTGCTACAATTATGGTAGGACGGGATACATAATAAAAGACTATCATCAGCCTCTGAAGCAACAACAGGAGCAGCCTGAGATCCCAAAGATATAATTAATCATGCTTATCAGCTTGCTATTATAATATTTCGGGATGAAATATCTCTAAGTTGGGAAGATTGTAAAAACCATGATTTTTATTACAAGACTGGAACCTAAATATTATGAAATATATATCGATGAACTAATATGGTTGCTTATCAAGTCGACCGGTCATGGTTCTGACTTAAGGTTACCTACAAAACACGTCATTTTTGCTTGAGTATTTCGTCCCTCATCTTATTTGTTTCCATTAGGATTCTTGCAAGCAAGGTTTGTTGGAGAGGCCCTGCTAAGTTGCTAGATCCCTAGCGTCTTATGCATGGGGTTCTTATCGACTGCTTGGTATGAACTGCTGCGAGTCTTTGGGGTCGGGTGTTTGTTTTATTGTGGGTGTGCTGCTTTGCTTCATCCTTCGATTGGCAAGAATTGTTGGGATTCTTTGAATTTCTTAGTAGTTTTGATAATGGATATGCCAGAATGGACGTGACAGCCAATAATGGACATGTTAGAATGGACCTGACAACCAATAATGGACATGTCAGAATGGACCTGACAGTCAATAATGGACATGTTAGAATGGACCTAACAGCCAATAATGGACATGTCAGAATGGACCTGATAGCCAATAATGGACATGTCAGAATGGACCTGACAGCCAAAAATGGATATGTTAGAATGGACCTGACAGCCAATAATGGACATGTCAGAATGGACCTGACAGCCAATAATGACTAATCTCAGAATGACTTGGGAGACCACCTAATCCCAGATTGAACTGGGAGACAAACTTTTAATCTCAGAATGACCTGAGAGCCTATAGAACTACATTGAGCTTGATCCCGACATGGATATGTAGGCTAATCAAGATTGTTTGATTTCAGCTCACTTTAGGAAGAATGAAAGTATGGTTGGTGGTTCTTTTACTAACTCAGGGTAGGAGAATGGATAATAAGTTGACCTCCTTTTATTTTCTTATGTTATCATCTGGCTTTGGGAAATGATCCAAGACTTTTGAACTATTATTATTATGTCTTAACTAACCATAATTTACTTTAAATTAGTCATACTTATGGTTTTAATGGAAATCATGTAACATATAAGTAACACCCGGACCGGCTAGGGCTGGTCGTTATAGGGTTGGTTTTTGTATAATTTTGAGTAACGCCTAGCCAGCTAGGCCCACAATAATATGAAAAATGCCGGGTCATTACACCGTCCGTATCTCTAGCCAATTCCTGATGTGTTCCTTGTTCCAACCACTGCTTCAACTGCGGATCTGCCTCCTGTGCAATCCGAATCTGCTCAAGCACGCTTGGCTGAATCGTAAGTCGCGCCATCATCCCAACTAACTGTCTCTGGCCTGTAGTGTACTCGGTCACTGACAATGCTGCTAATCCTGCGGTGTACGAGAATCCTGGCTTCCTGCTCAATGCATCGGCTACCACATTCGCTTTGCCCTCATGGTATGCTATGTCGACCTCGTAATCCGCTAACATCTCCAACCATCTTCTCTGTCTGCTATTCAGATCCTTCTGCGTGAAGATATATTTCAGACTCTGGTGATCAGTTAGAAGTCTGAAAGATGTTCCATATAGATAGTGCCTCCATATTCTGAGAGCGAATATGACTGCAGCAAGCTCTAGGTCATGAGTAGGATAGTTACGCTCATGCACCTTGAGCTGACGAGATGCATAAGCAATAACCTTATCCTTCTGCATCAAAACACAACCTAAGCCAATCCCTGAGGCATCAGTATACACTACAAAATCCTCATGTCCCTCAGGCAATGCGAGGATAGGCGCCGAAGTCAACCTCTCCTTTAGCATCCTGAAACTCCGCTCACATTCGTCTGTCCATATGAACCATTCCTCTTTCCTAGTCAGTCATGTCAGAGGGGCTGCTATGGAAGAGAAGTCCTGAATGAACCGTCTGTAGTATCCAGCCAATCCTAGAAAACTCCGAACCTCCGTAGGTGTCTTCGGTTGTTCCCACTGCACTACTGCCTCTATCTTAGCTGGATCTACTGAGATGCCTGATGCTGAGATGATGTGGCCAAGAAAATTCACCTCTGACAACCAGAAACTGCACTTCGAAAATTTCCCATACAACCTATGCTCTCTCAGTGTTTGCAACACAATCCTCAGGTGTTGCGCATGTTCTTCCCTGGACGAAGAATATACCAGTATGTCATCCACAAAGACGATCACAAACTGGTCCAAGTACGGATTGAACACTCTGTTCATCAAGTCCATAAATGTTGCTGGAGCATTGGTCAATCCAAACGGCATGACCAAAAACTCGTAGTGTCCATATCTCATCCTGAACGCAGTCTTCGGGATGTCTTCTGCTCTAATCCTCAGTTGGTAGTATCCTGATCTCAAATCAATCTTCGAAAAGACGACTGCTAAGCTCAACTGGTCAAATAAATCATCAATACGAGGAAGAGGGTATCTGTTCTTAACCGTTGCATGGTTTAGCATCCTATAATCTATGCATAACCGCATGCTTCCATCCTTCTTCCTCACAAATAACACCGGTGCGCCCCAAGGGGAAACACTCGGTCTGATGAATCCTTGGTCCAACAGTGTCTGTAGCTGTTCCTTCAGTTCCTTGAGCTCAAGAGGTGCCATCCTATACGGAGCTCTCGAAATTGGGGCTGTGCCAGGCATCAACTCGATGGCAAGATCCACCTCTCTGTCTGGCGGCAATCCAGTAATCTCCTCAGGAAATACATCTGTAAATTCGCAGACCACTGGAATCTCCTCTATACTCGGCTGTTTCCCTGGTCCACTCTGCTCAGTCAAAACTAACGCTGCCATTATCAGTTCACTGCCTCTGTCCAGTTGTCTCACTGCACTCTGATAGGATATCCATCCTTGCTCCCTGTCTCGGCCCTGACCTTGGAAGAAAAAGCGGCGCCTTCCATGGCAGAAAGTCACCGTCTTCCTTCGACAATCTATCACTGCTCCTTGCTTGGACATCCAATTCATCCCAAATATCACATCAAATTCTTGTAGCTTGAATAGTATCAAATCAGCTACAAGCTGTCGCTGTTGAATCTCAACAGGGACATCACGCACACACTCGCCCGTAGCTATTACACTACCGGCGGGGGTGGACACTAACAGTGAATGTCCTAACTCCTCTATCTTACATCCAATCCTATTAGTGTGCATGTACGAAATGAAGGAGTGCGTACATCCAGAATCAAACAAGACACGTGCAGGTACAAGGCCTACGGAAAGCGTACCTGTCACGACCGTCGTATCCTCAAGGGCCTCTGCTACGGTGGCTGCATACATCCTTGCTGGTTGCTGCTGCTCTGGTGCAGATGGTGCGGCCTGATTCTGAGCTAACTGTGGCTGTGGCTGTGGCCTACCCTTCTGCTTCCTAGTCTGTCCTGCAGCCATGTACCCTCTCTGATCTTGTCCCCTCTGCTGCTGCCTCGGTGGTTGTTGGTCTCCACCTCTCTGGCCTTGTCCATGGCCCTGTTGGCCTCTCTGCTGTGACTGCTGTTGGGGAGCTGGAAGTGCAAGTCTCTGCTGAGGCGCTGGGAGTGTCAACTGCTGGCTCTGGCCAGTCGGACATGTTGCAGCCCTATGTCCCAGTTGACCGCAACTGTAACAGGCCCTAGTGCCTCCTCTGCACTCTGCGGCCCTGTGCCCTGGCTGACCGCAGTTGTAGCAAACCCTAGTGCCTACTCTGCACTCTGCGGCTCGGTGCCCTGGCTGACCGCAGTTGTAGCATACATTTCTGCCTGCTCTGCACTCTCCCCAATGATGGCATTGGCAATTCTGACAGAATGGGGCTCTGCTGCCCTGAACCTGGCCATCCATGGCTCTCATGGCTACTGGCGCATCTACACGTCGTCTCTGTTGTGCCCCCTGCTCTGGCTGATATGGCCTCGGATGTTGCTGCCTCTGGTCGACATCTCGACGTGGTCGTGTAGCTATCACCCGCTCTGCTTCGCCTGCAGCTCTTACTACATCACCGAAGGTAGTAAACTTCCTATCCAAGTATGCCATCCGAATCTCATGATGGAGGCCTTCATAGAAGCGCTCTATTCTTCTTCCTTCGGTCGGAACCAAATCTGGTGCAAATCTCTCCAAGGCTCTAAACCTCGTCTCATACTGTACCACTGTCATAGGTCCTTGCCTCAACATCTGGAACTCCCGTTCCTTCCTTTTCCTAACATCTGGTGGAAAGTACTTTCCATCGAATTCCACTCTGAATTCCTCCCAAGTGATGTCCTGAGGCTGGCGATGAGCAAATACAGAATTCTGCACCGAACTCCACCATATCCTCGCTTCGTCTTGGAATGCTCCTGTGACGATGCGTACTCTGTGTTCTACGGGGCATGCCATACTATCAAACACTCCTATGGCCGACGATATCCATAGGAATGCCTCCTCCGCATCCAACTTCCCAAAGAAAGGTCGTCTGCCATTCTTCACGAACCTCTCATATTGCCACAGTTCCAAACTCCTCGCGTCTACAGATCTGTTTGATCCCTCTCCTTGCTCATATCAGGGAAACTGTGGTCCTGTACCAACTGGTACACTGTCACCTCCAACTGCTCCACTCCCCCTGCGGTCTGCCCGCTACCTGCTATCGCGGGTCCACTGACGTCCTGTCTCATCCTTGCCTGAAGTGGGGCAACCAGAGGAGCTGTTGTGGGGGTAGCTCCCTGTTGCAGCGGTGGAGGAGGAGGCGGCGGCGGAGGGCCCATGGGCGCTACTGGCTCTCCTTGCGCCTCTTCATCCACGGCTGGTCTCTTCTCTGCTCTAGCCACTGATAGAGCTATCTGTCTGAGCTCTCTCCTAAATTCCTCCTGATTCTGCTGCATTTGCGTCTGAACCTCAACTAGCCTAGCTATCGCAGCATCCCTTTCCCAGT